>JAVJGI010000063.1:66020545-66230482 GCA_035590275.1 Ibycter americanus
TGCCGTCCATCGACTGCACCAGCCACGCCTGTCGTGAGTAGGGGGTCCCAGACCAGCCGTGGGCCCCCCGGCTGGCACCCCTGGGCTCCGGGAGGAGCCGGTGGCCGCCCGGCCCGGCTCCCCCGAACGGGGAGGGAGCAGCCTGGCGCCCGGCGGGAAGGAGGGGGAGCCTTGCGTGTGCGGCGTCGTGTGAGAGGCAAAGCAGCCGGCTCACCTCAGCCAAAGAAGAGCTGGAGGTGATTCATCAACGCAGGCCTTATAACGAGAGGCGGTGACATCCTGAGCTGTATGTCACAGCTGACAGGGTCTTTAAGATACCCCTAGGGTGGCTCATTTACATGGAAAAGGCTCCTTGACACCTTATGCAAAACTTCGTAATACAATTGATTTCTGACGATTCCATTTCTGCACCTTATATTGGCGGGGTTTTAATTCTCCCTTTTTTATTGGTACAACACATTAAGCGTGAAAAAACTTTGTTGCTAAAGAGCTCAGCTGCTCTGCCTGGTTATTTGCTACCTAAAGTTCCCATCTTCTGTTCGTGACGTACAGCTGGCAGGTATGGCAATAGATGTGATGTCATGAAGTGCAGATTATAGCTGTAGGTAGGAATAAGATGCAAGAACAGATGGACTTGCATCCTGCTTTCAAGCAAATGTTCTTTTAGTAATAAAGAAAGTGAAGGAAAAAATAATGAAAGAGAGAGACATATTTTCTGTGTTAAAAAAAAGTCACTGTCTGCACCTTTCACTTTCCAATAAATGAAATTTTACAGAAAGGTACAAGGAGCAGAACTGGTTTAATTAAAACGCGTTGCAGAAAATGTCTTTTGAAGGTGACAGAGGATATAAGAGATTTCTGTACAAAAGAGATCAGTCTTCCAGAAAGAAGCCCCAAAATTTCTAGAATTTCATTGAGGCAGGGGGAGGAGGGCAGCTTTGCTTTTGGGAAGTGCGTGTTCATATGGCTGCGGTCAAGGGGCCAGGTTTATTTTCTCTTGAGTTTGATCATAGATTCGGAGGGGTCCTGCTGATCGGCCAGCTACCCCTTCCAACAGGAGAAGGAGCTGGGATGCTGCAGGCAGCTCTGACAGGTGCTGACAGAATGTCTCAGCTTTTCTGCCTCAAAGTTAGCAAGGGCTTATAAGGGAATAAAAGGAAATAATAAAGTTTTGCTAAGGTTCATGTACAGAGGTCTCTTGTGTTATATTAGCCTATTTTGCCGACTGTGTTCTTGTGAACTACTTTGAAAGGCTTGACCTGTGTCACTCAGTGTGTTTTTTGGTTACAAGGCTTCCGAGAGAAAGGGCTGACCCTTTTCTCACTTGACAGTGAGAAGTAGGAAAGTTTCTCAATCGTGTCAAAGAGTGGGAGGATTAGTGGACTCCATCTTGATGGGGTAAAAGCCTGCACTGTCAAGAGTGCTTTTGAGACCTTGCAGAGTAGGTGAACCATGCCTCTTGATTTGTGGTGTAAGCAGAAAAAATGGTCAATCTTATTTTCTATCCAATACTGGCCAAAGGGAAAGGAAAGAAAAATATACCTAATTTGTAATTTTTTTCAGGTCTGAATCCTCTGAAGTGACATAAAGAATCGTAATATATATCTGTCACATGTAATGAATTATATGTTTACACTATACGTACCGTAAGCAAGGAATGAAGTGCTTCAAAGTGCTTACTGTGGGAAATACATTCGTTCCCCACTCTTGTCTCCCAGAGAAAAACTGAGTGAGAAGTGTCTCACCCCAGGCCTGTGCTGGTCCTGTGACAGAGCCAGGATTAGGTGGCTGATTCCTGCAGATGTCCATTCTGCCAGTGCAGTCCCTGCCGGGCACTTTAAGAGGATGGTGATGATGAGAAAACCAACCTTGTGTGGTCACTCTGATCTGGTCCCCCATCCCCTGCATTGTGTGTGTCTGTCTGCCACCCAAGTGCTGGAGTTGCATGCAGCCTCCAGGGACGCATTGCCTCTTCCCCCACCACTCATCAGCAGTGAGGCACTTTCACTAGTCTGGCAGAGTTTCCAACACGTTTTGGGTGCTCTTGATGTTGCAGGAGTTCTTTTTAAACCCTGCTTTTTTATATCTTCTATTATCCCCCTGCAATCTGCCTATGCTGTGATGTTTTCAAAACATTTGCATTGAAGGGGTGGCCTATTGCTGTGATCTGAATTGACTTTTGGTGAGCTTGTGCTCCCTTCTTTTTGTCCACCTGTTGTTCCTCCTTGTAAAGCCTTTGGGACCACGAACAAATATTGTGGGTGCACAAGGTCTAGTGGTGAGTTACTATTGGGTTTGTGCCCTTAGACACTGTTGAATTAGGAACAGCAATGGAACCACAGCAGAACAGGTTACGTTCAGTTGCTGTGTGATTGCTTGAGCTCTTGGCTGGGGGCAGTGCTAGCGATACATCATTAGCAAAGGAGCAATTAACACTTGGATTGTCAGGTTCCTTGGGGCTGTAGGCATCAGATCACTATGCCCTTCTCAGACGTTACAGTTGCTGTTTTGTGTCTCGGCAGGGTTCATCAGTCATGGCACGGAGGGCCTTGAAACTTGCCTCATTGGCAGCAGCTGCTTCTGGCATCTGTCTGTATGGAAACAAGTTCCTGGATCCCAATGATTTTGGAGTTGTTCGTGTGGGCCGAGCCATTGCCACAGTAAGTTTCGCCCTAGTAATGTGCAGGAAGATTCCTAGATGGGTAAGGGAATTGGACTTCACCAGAACTTCAGATTTCTTGCATTCCCCCTCAGCATTTCCAGTTGGCAGCTGCCTCTGGGAGTCAGAAAATCAATAGGGACCTCTTCAAGTTTCTGACACAGTGAGGAGAAAAGAGGTGAAAGCATATAAGGAATAGAGCTGTTGCTTGCATGTGTTGGAAAGAAACAGAGATACTGGGCTGCAGATAACGTGTCTCTGCTTCCCTGGATAGGACAGGACCTTTAAGAGCAAGGGCTCATTCTGGGCCCACATCTTCATCAGCCACCATTCAAGGACAGTCACCCAGGTACGGTGTCCTGCTGCCTTTAACAGTGACCTAGTTCAAATTGTCTTGTCTGCATATGCCATTTTTTACATTGGAACATTTTGTTTTAAGGGTCATGGTTGTTGTATTGATATGCTACAGTAGCCATTGCCCTGTGACCCTTAGTATGTGAGATTTGGGGAGAGGAGGGCAGGTGTTTTGAGGATCATTCTCAAAGCAAGGGTAAAGTGAGGATGGGAGATGTACTTCTGAGATTGGATTGGTTTCCAGAATCGTAAAATAAATGCTACATCTGCCTAGCATCATTCACCCTTGCGTTGATCACTGCTCCAGAAAACCTGAGAATCGAGACTGCTAGCCAAACAGGTTGCTGCCTTATCCTTGAGGATATTCACTGATGAATCCATAAGCAGCCAGGAACAAGGAGGACAGAGACTCTGGAGGGGGTATCAGTCTCTCTATACCTCACTTGCATTATACATCTGTCACTTCAGGCCACGATCTCCATCATTTACAGACCCCCAGTGGTAAGCAGCTGTCTGTCCGCATATTCTATGACTTCTAAGCACTTCATTAATGAGTTTTACAGGGAGTCAGCTCCTGAGGGCAGATGCAATAAGAAACAAGCTCTGTGGGTTGACTCAGGTGCCGTGCTGTTTATATGTGCAAGCTACACCATGAAGTATTGTGAAAAATGAGTGTTTAATTTGAAAGGGTAAGGGCAGAAATACAAACTCTAATCTTTCCTTCTTGCCTAATAAGTGGTAAGCTTCGTGCTCTGTCACTGACCATGAGGCAGTGCTGCCTGGTGGCAGGGAGCAGCTATTTCCCTCTTACTGCACAGGAAACTGAGGCGTGGAGAGGGAGCACAGCTTATTGTGGCTGGAAGGGAATTTGCTATTCAGGGTGTTTGCACTCTCCAGTCTGCCCTTGAGTTCTGCCTGCTTGACCAGTGTTTCTCAGTCTTTCTTGAAGCCAGTGTTTTAGTGGCTATCTTCTGCTTAAGACAACAATAACTGAGAAGTGTGCAGTGATGAAGCTGTGCTTTGAGTGACAATGAGAGATTACTTTCCTGATGAATAGGAAGTAGGGGAAAGGAGATTCTCCTTGCTTTAGATGCTGGCAAATCTAAAGACATGCTTAACTTTCACGTCCTCTGCCTTCAGGGAAGTCACAAGTTGTGGGCTGTAAGCACTTCACTGGCCCTGCTCTTAAATGCATTAGAGGGTTCTGCACCCGTAGCTGCAAGCAGTGACCCCCAAAAACAAGCTACCAATGCTGGTCTCCTGTAGGTGATGGAAGCATGTGTTTATATCTGTGTGTCTGTATACTTCTCAAGCAAGAATTTTCTGTCTCTTTTTGAATTCTGTGTTCCCTCTGATATATAGGACTGTGTATGGTTAGCTTGCTTCTGAGAGATTCTTTAGTCCTGCTGCAGCAGTGACCTCTGCCTTCCCAGTTTGGGGTCTGCTCCTTGTTGGAAAATCAGAGGCCAGCTCTCATCTGAGCACTGGCAGCCCGAACTGCTGTTATTCCTTAGCTATGAACCAGGCGAAGCCAACAGAGCAATTAGATGTGTTCATTTCTAAGAAGCTGAGCTTCTCAGACTTGTTCTTTCTGTAAATGAAAGCTGAGACTCTGTAGCAAACAAGCGACTTTGGATATTGGTGGCATCTGCATGGACCTAAAGTGTCTGTCCTTCAATCTAGCCCTGCCCAGGCTTCTTACCTGGATGCTTGATTCAATCATTGGACCATAGCCAGGAAAGAGCATGCTGTAATGAAGAGGCCGTAATTCTTAAAAGCTAAGTTCAGCAGCAGCAGCAGACACAAGAAATTAAGACAACTTATGGTGTAGCAAACAAAACAAAACAAAAGCCTAGAGGAAGGAACACATGGAGGTCAAGAACTACATGGTTTTGGACAGATTTCATCTGGGTTTGATTAGAAAGATTTGAGTCTGCTTGTATTTTAAACATGCTGGTTTGGTCGTCCTTTGCAGACTTTCCTAAGAAACTTGATGAAGTGCACCAGCAGAAGATTTCTTCTTGAGCCTCAATTCAGGGAACTGGCTCTTGCTTATGTGTGGGTAGACAACTATTCAGAAGAAACATTGTGCCATGACTTAGTAAGATCTGAGGATAGTTATAGGAGTGATGGAAGAGTGTGAACTGTTGAGAATCCATTGATACAAAGTGTAGCCCCAAGTCTTTGGAACATTTAGCACTGGACTGGATGCAAGATCAGTGAAAGAAGTAATCTGGCATTTGTAAGGGAGAGGACTGGCTGATCTTGTAGGTCTTTTTATGTCTCCGAGATTCAGTCTCACACTGTAACGTGAATGACAGCACTAGTCTTGGATGAGTACGAAGCCAGTGGCATGGACAGCATCATGTTTCAGACAGTTTCTGTGTTCTGGTAAAATTAGGAACCTGGCAGAGCAGTTGTGCATTTGCTGTGTTTCTTTGAGGGTATCCCAGTTGTTTTGGGTATGTGGAAGGAACATTCTGTGCAGTAGCTGCAATACATCTCAGACACTAGCAGGGATTTGGCAATGTCAGAGTTGCCTATCAGGATCATCATAATACTAATTTAGTGTTTAAGATTACGATGTAATTAGCAACCGCTTAATTAATTCCCTCTTCCTCTGTAATACAGGCCAATCTGTTAGCTGCTTCTTTTCAAGTTGGAGGTGATAATTACCCTCGTGGACCAGAGATAAAATAAGAACCAGCTCAAGCCTTCATGCAAGGCCGATTCGAACCTCCTTCCATTTCAAAGTTGTTCTTTGAGGTTATGAAGATGCTTTGAAAAAATTTTCTTCTGAATGAATCTCTGTGTAGCTGTGCAGCTCCTGAGTTCACCAGAAGCAAAAGAGCCTGAAAAGCCATAAAAAATTTTTGCTGTGCAAAATGGGAAATGTGAGAAATGTAACCTCCACAAAGGAGTGTATCTGTAACTGATTCTCAGCTTGGTCCCCTCTTGGATGCAACTCTGAGCATTTGATTGTTTCCCTATTGTCAGTTCCAGTGACTTCGTCTCAAACCAGATTTGATCCCCTTGCCTCCCTGGCTTTCAGGATATGTCAGCTCTCCTTTATGCCCTTCCTAGGCATGTTTGCGGTGAAAGGTGGGGCTAGTATCCTGTCCCAGAATGGGATGCTACCCCTTCAGCAGGGGGATTTTAGGAAATGTGGCTTCAGAACTGAGTTACGCACTTGAAGTTCAAATGGCAAGTTAGTGAACAGGCTCATCTAGACGTATGTTCCCTTCTCTCCTTCCAAGTAAAATTAATAAACATGACCTGTATGTTTCTGTTCCATTTGCTGGTGTTCTGACTGCGGAAAGAGAGGAACTTCAGTCATAGGATAAAATTGTAAAGTACCCTAGATCCATTTTCAGAAATCGTTAAGGCACTTAGCTATTGTTTGTGGCTATGTCTAGCTAACAAGCTTTAGCTGGATAACCCATATTGTTGTTTTGTAATTGGATATCTGACCCTTTGGCCCTCTAGTCCTTTGTGCAGTTGAATATCCCCAAAAATACTGCTGCTTGTGCTAATTGGTGAGCTTGTCTTCGGTCACTCTGCTCCCTGCTGAGCCATCTACCCAGACTGAGCTCACTGTGCACCGGTGTGGTTAGGCAGGTTGAAGGTGTGAAGATGAAGTGTGGGATGACTCTCTGGGCACAAACAGGGTCTGCATGACCGCTGTTACTAGCAGTAGCCCTTATTATGGAAGCCCCAGATGGCTGACTGAGAATGGGAGTCCGCTGTGCAAGGTGCTATACAGAGATGATGAAAATGCTTTGAGCTTCTCAAATAGAAGGTAGTATAGGAGTGCCAAGTGTTGCTTATTTTTAATAGCTCTGTGTCAATGAGGTCCCTGCACTGCTTTCTATAAATGTTCACTGAAATTGAAAACTTTTCATTTAATTTCTTATGAGTCTGTTACCATTAACTTCACTGTGGAGCCTAAACTTTGGAGTCTAAGCTACACACATTCTCCTTAACAGAAGTTTTGTTGTTTTGATAACTGTAGAGCTTGCTAAACATTTCTGGTTTCATTTGCAGACGGCAGTTATCACTTATGACTACCTCACCTCTCTTCGGAGTGTCCCGTATGGATCAGAGGAGTATGACTTCCTCAAATCACAGGTAGGTGATAGCATTGGACTGTGTTCCTTTGAAACTCTGCAAGGCATAGGTGTGTTGCAAAAGCCATTGCTGTAAAGCAAACCATCAAGCTGTCAGCTTAATGATTCAATATGCCTTCTACCAATTCGTTAACAGCAAACTGTGCTGCATATTAGATAAGATTCTTGCAGGACATGTGTTGCCCAGTGAAGAAGGTCCCTTGTAAGAGCAGCGACATGCAACTGGTGCTCACTTGTGTCCGCTAGAGATTCAAGGGCTTGGTTTGGTGTATGGGGTAAGATGCATTTGGGCTGTCACTGGTTCTGTGCTGTCCAGACTGGTTGTGTGGAGGTCAGCTGCTGAGAGGGGCCTGGCAGTGGTTTCTTACCCTGCTTATTGGTTGGTAATGGCCATAACATGAAGGCTAAGGGATTTAAGTAAAAGGAGTGCGTTGGAGGGGAAGTAATAGGGATGAATCGAGCTTGTAGATCTCTGAAGAAATAAGAATTGGGCAAAGAAATGTACATCTCATTGCAAAACACATTGTTGTGTTTTGATATCGGTAATGAACATTAATAGAAACAGCATTTCTAGTGAGAAGGAAGCTAAGCCACCCCTATTGCTCCTCTCAGCCTTGTGCTGCACCTTTCATTCTGGCCTACAGCCCTACAATACCTTGAGCTGTGAGTGCAATACCTTGAGTTTTAGTGTGTGTGTGTGGTGTATGTAGCCAGGGTCTCTCTGCTATTCCAGCTGAAGGCCTCTTTGAAGTGGGAAATACGGCTTGTGCCAAATTAGGCCAGTCTGCATAGTATGTTTGAAGTAAGGTCTTTAACCTAAATTTTCTTCTTAGTGCATGTAGGATTTAGGCCCCTGGTGTGATTGTAATGCGTGGGGTGGTACTCTCCAGGAACTTACAAACTGGAGGGACTCTAAAGCTGGAAACAGTGGTGGGCCAGGTAGAAATCAGTGGCATTGGACTCCAGCATGCTTTAGTATTCCTCTGGCAGAAAATCCACATCATCAGTACAGTCTTAGAGTATTTGGGATAGTTTGCAGAGTGGCTTCCTTGGGCTTGTTCTCATTCTTTCCTGTCTAAAGATGCAAAGCTGTTGTGCTGTAACTCCCCATCCCAGGTGAGGGGCACTGATGCCCTGGCATAAACTGGAGATAGATGTGTTGGAGTCTGGAGCTTCACCTTCCATCTGCCCGTGTCTCTGCCACATGCCTTTGAAACCTGGTTTGCAGAAGGGCTGCTTGTAGCTTTCTTGAGCGACACCCAAGTTATGGAGTTATCAGTGCTGTGGACAGCTTGTCATTTGGCAGCAGTTTGCAGCAGCTGTTACAAATTCTTGACCTTTTGCCATGTCTTTCTGTGGCTTCATTAACCTCTGTCATGCAGGTTTTGATGGTTTGTCAATTCATGCCCCAAGCAGCCAGAAAGGGCCCTGTTTGCTGGTGCTGCACAGAGCTGTGATCTCCCTGCTTGGCAGCCAAGACTAGCTGAGTCAGCCTCTGCGCATGGCAGAGCCAGTGGCAAGCACAGAATGTCAGCGTGACACAAGGACTCTGTGGCATGGCCGGCACAAGCCTTTGGCTGTATGAAGGGGAATGAACTGGGAGACTGGGAGACAGGAGGAAGTAGGTGCAGGTATAGCATAAGTTAGCAAAACTTTTTGGCTTCTGGAGACCTGTCCTGCTGTTGGCTGGTGTTATGGAGGGTCACCAACTGAGCTTGACAGTGACAGCACTTGTGGGTTCCTCAGCAATATCCCTGTGGAGCTTGTGCTAGCAAAGCATCAGTTTGGCATGGGGGAATTTTTTGGGCGTGGGCAGTTGGACGCCAAACTCTTTATCTTGGTGCAGCTCTAAGTGGATGGCAACCAAGTCTTTACCATCTTGCAGCTCTTTTAACACTGTGGGAGCTCATTTTGTTGGTCTCGTAGTAACTCAGAATGACCTGTAAAAAGTTGCCCCATTGGAGTGGTTACTAAAGATTAGTCACTGGATGGGGCTAAGAGGATGCGAATGCCTCTCCCAAGTAAGTGTTGTGTGTGAGGATACTTAACCAGATGTTGCTTCTACTAGACTCTGTCCTGGATAGATCTCTGGTGCTCTTAGCCATGCATTGTGCTTTCTTTGCTTTGTGTCCTTCCAGTGAGGCCAGCTTAACTTCCTCTTCGTATGCTGAAAGTCTGGAATTTTCTTTTAAGCATGTGTATGAGTTTGTTACTGATATCCAGACTCACTTTTGGTGCTGTGCCTAGAGGAGAGATTTTGTGAGGCAGGGATTTGGTGACCCTGGGACTGCAGACAGTGCCAGCGGGCCTGGGTGCAGCTGCTGTGCCTCTGTCTCTGGTGAAGGGGTGTAACTGCATGTGTGTCTGGGACAGGCTTGCAGCTGGGAGTGGAAAAACTTTTTCTGTGCATCTCCTCCTTGTACTCGGCATACTGGTGGGTGCTACTCCAGTGCAAATAATGCTTAACTCGCTCTCCATGGAGTCACAATTAGCCATTAAACTGGAGCCTCTAAATTACCCATGGCCTCAGGTGAGAGATGGGAAGCCTCAGTGGCAGCGCCAGTCACTGAGCCTGTTGGGGCCAAACAGGAACATAGTCATTAGGAAACAATTAAATGCCAAGCAGATTGAGAAGGAAATGGGTTCCCAGGGGCTTTTAGCCAGGTTCCTGTTTAGCTCCAAGGAATTCTCTTCAATCTTACTCTGTTTTTCTGTCCCTCATGGACCACTTTTGATGCTAATGCTCTCAGTCCCTCACTTCTCAGCACCTTTTTATGGCCAGCAGATTGGGGGTGTTTTACTACTTTCCATGAGGCAGGAAGCAGTAGCTGGGAATTCACTGTGTGTCCCTGGGGTCGGTTTGCCTCTCTCTGATTCTCTCATCAGCCAGGAGATATGAAAATCCACCTTCCTGATGGCACTCACAGCAACATACAACTTCCTCAGCAACAGGCAAGAGAAAAAAATGTCTTAGGTTTTCCATTCCTGCCCCTGCCTGTAACGGGGCTAAAATTGCTTATGGTCAGGCTTTAAGTCCATCCTAGTGGTTGCTTCATCTCACCACTTGTGGCTGGACCTGGTAGGTAACTTGATCTTTCTCCTGAGTGAAGGATCCTTTCCTGGGGTGTCTGCCCTTTTTCTGCCTATGATGATAATGCCAGTGTACTGATGTCAAGGCATTGGTAGTCACGGTTAGCCCCAAGACATCAGATGTCTGTAGGTCTAGTGTCAGACGCATCAGGGGAGATAGCTTTCTTCACTTCATGTCTGTTTCATTAAATTGTTCTGGCCATCTTTGCACATGTAAACTTGAGTATTTCTTCCCATTTCTGCCCCTGCTTGTACTGGGTCAGAGGAGGAAGGCAGGCAGCCTGCTCAGTGCCATTTCCTTACCTATTGCTTTCTCAGCAAACCATTTTATTCTGTAGAGGGCTGCATTCCTCTGACATTCTTCTGCCTCCTTGAGTATTTGTCTGCTCACTCTCAAGTCAGCCTACCCTGTGACATTTCCAGTGTGCCTCTCTTCGTAGCACCTGGATGTTTTGGTTGACACTTCCTATATTGCTGGCATTCTGTTGATACTGCTGTCAGTCAGGAGGTATCGCACGACATGCAATTTGTTTAAGGGCTGGCATCAATGGGATTCTGAGTTGTTGTCAGTGTAGTAAGAGGATTGCAATGGGTTGGTCATCTTGCAGATTTCAGCACAAGTGGCCATTGTTGAAAATCTTGAGCAGGGCATTTTTTTGTCATTTTCCTCTGTAAGACAAAAGGTTACTGCTGTGAGTGTGGATACAGGTTTGTTTTTTTTAATGGATAGGAGGTAGCAAGGAGAGAAGGGATCTGTGGTCAAGGTGTCTCGGGAGACAGTGGGAATCCATTCTTGAATTAACTTTGTTGGCTACAGAATTGCTTTGTCAGGGAAAAGCCATTTGGGGAGGTTAATTAACTTTCCTCCTTTTGAGAGCAGAATGAGGATGTTCTCCTCATTCAAACTCCTGGTTATTGGGCTGTCAGTATCTGGGCAAATATTTGGAAGGTGTAACCTTGTGCCATCATTACACAGAATATGGTTTCTTGCTCCTTGGAGGCTTTTCCTGGCAGTTGTTGTGTTTGCTTCTCACGGTGTGGTGGGTGTTTTCAGAATGAGCTGCGTCTCACAGTGAAGTTGCCCAGCTGAAGGATCCTGGGAAGAAAATGAGTGGGTGTATGTGTATGTGTGTTTTTAAAAAATAACCCACAGTTTCTGGGTAGTTCAGACCAACGAAATAGCCCATGTCTTTGGACTTTTTTCATGATTCAGTAACACTATGTGCCTTAGATAATAGGAAGTGATGTCCTAAAACAGCTTCTTCATGATGGAAGTGGACTGCAGCTGCAGGGAGAAATGCCTAGGAGCTCTCCATTGCATTTCTTCATAAAGGCACCTGTATAGCGGGAAGGGTAGGCTGTTCTACACCACAGCCAGTGCGTGCGGTGGTGGCTCTTTTTGCTTGTGCTTCAGCCTGTGGTGAACTAGAGTGAGAAGCAAATGAACTTCTCTATGAGACATGGAATAGCCATTAGGTGGCAGTGACTTTCTGTCACCAAGCTAAATGGCAACCAGTAATAGAGAGGTGAAGAGCTTCACAGCCCATCTACAGTCCCTGAGCTGATCATGTTTGGTTGCCCTATTATGTACTCCCCAGGATATCTCTTCATCTAAAAGGCATGGTCGACACTAATGCAGTCTAAAAAAGCTACTAGCAGGGCCAGCTGGTGGCTTGATGACTCTACATTTGAGCGCTGCTGTCTAGCAAACTTCCTGCCAACACATAAAGCATGAAAGCTTTGCACTGAAAACACGTAGCAAGCTGTAAAATAAATCTTATAATTATAAGACACTTCCTTTTCCTCCTGCTTTCTAGAGTGGTGTCAGCTGAACATTATGGCCACAGCATCTCTAGGTTTTAATTTTGGAGCATCAGGAAGGTCCATTTTTTTGGGGATGTGTGCCTATGAAACAAGCTGTTCTTCAGTCCTCTGCAGTGATATGTTCAGAGAAATAGGCCATCTCACTGTGACATTTTTTGAGGAGGTAGAAGGAGAGAAGTGAGGGGAAAGAGGCAGTGTCTCATTTATTGCACCTTTATCCCTGACTGTGCACCTTTGTCCCTCAAGTGCTTCACTCCAGGAGCAAGAGTGTGAGGTGTCCGGCACAGCACTCCATCTAAGTGCTGCTTCTGTCTTGCACCTCTCCAGCAGGAGTGAAGCTGTGTGCCTTGGGAACATTTAGCCTTCTTTCCTCCAGGTGGGGCTATCCCTTTTAATTTGAATCCCTCAAGACCTCATTACTTTGCTTCCTTATAGCTGCTGAAGAGGTACATAATAGCCAGAGGAGTATCTGAAGAACATCTCAACCGGTACAGTGAGGAAACCATTAGGAAGCCCTTGAAGGATGTAGGCTGCAAGGAGCCTGCACCATGAGGAGCACTATAAAAAGAGCAAATGGAAAGTGAAAAAATAATCTTCTTTTATTTAGTGTTTGGACTACGCCTTGAATCTCAATGTGAAATGAACACTCAGCAGTGCAAAGTCAAGACATATGGCAAGAGATGATATCTTCTCTGAAGAGTCATGGTTGAGATTTATTTATTTGCCTGAGTTTTCACCCTGGATGTGAGCAGTGGAAATAGATATGAACGCAGGATTTCTCAGAGGGTTGATGATCTCTGTAAAGAGGGAAGGGGAAACAAAAAGTGGGAATTGCTTAGGATACCACTGTAAGTAACTTAAGGCTGGTCCCATTGACTTTGGATCAGGCCCTAATTAGGGATGTTTTCTTAATGAAGGACTGTGTAGCCTTGAACTACTGGCCAGTTTATATGTCTTGGTTGTTGGAGGCCACCTGTAAAACCAATAGAGCTGACAGGTAGCTGGTGCTTTACCTGTTTTAAGAATAGGAAGACAACTGGCTTGATAATTGAAATAATCTTAGCTGAGACTAGGAGAATAATATTAATTTGGGGATAGGGATACATCAGTACTTGCAATGGTAAACTGGGCTGCTCAAATGTTGTTTGTCCTTTGAGTCCTTAACAAGACCCATATTGTGGATTCTGTTCCCCTTCCTAAGTTTATTATAGTCAGCTTGCAATGAAACACCAGCTTGAAGGACCCCAAATTAGCAGTACAGAAATGTAAAAACAGGAGTGAGAAGACTAGCATGGCGTGCAGAGAATATTTCATGTATCAGGCCAAGTTGGAATTTCAGAGTAGGACTGAATACTGTAGATTTGCTCTGCTAAACCAGTGACCTTATCACATTCTCCCCAAAGTGTATCTGATAAAAGAATGTGCTGGAGGGTAGCACACAATTATCTTACCTGTCAAGCCAGTGTCTTCATTTAGTCTGTTAAGGCAGTGTTGAGGGAATTGCTGTGGTGGGTGGTGTCTTGCAAACCCTTTTCTGGAATTCTTGGCAATGTTGAAGGCATCTTAGTGGGTTCCAGGCAAACCCTTTTACTTATGTGGGGGGCCTGTTTGCATACTTCAGGGAAAGGTGTCTCTCTTGCTCCATCTGGTGCCCCAGGACCAGGCAGGGCTCAGCCAGGCTGAGGAAGCCCTGGGGATTAGGAAGAAAGGAAGCTGTGTTTCTCTTGAGTTGGAGCAGTTGCTGCTCTAGTCTAGGAACAAAACAAAATGTAAAGTTCAGTGCCAAGTTTGGAAACTACCCCTTTATGTACTAGGGTGTTCAGGTGCCCTGACTAGAAATCTGCTGATGTGAGCATATTCTACATTTTTGTACATCTGGACAGGCACATCTGTCTGCCTGTAGACATGTGCCTGTGTGTTCAGGTATGAGCGCTTCGTTGAAGTAACCACTTCCAAGACAGAGTCAAAAGTTCAAAGATGGCTTTGGAGGAGTGAATCCAAGATGGTAACCCCATTCACTGCTAACCTAGTTAAGCCTACCTTTGGTCCATAGAACTGGTTTGGGGTTGCTTTTTTTTTTCTGTTTTCTTGTTTCTTTTTTGACTTGAGAGTCCCGTGTCAGTAGCTGCAAATTCTGCTGATGGTGCACCATTCAGAGCAGCTTGCTGTTCCTTTCTCTGCAGCAGCATCATCTTGGCAGGTCTGACACCAGTAACAACTTGTTTTTGTCAGTGTACTGAGCTGATGTGACTTGGAAGGGGCCCACAGGGAGGAGATAAACATAGCGACAAGGGTCATCTTTATACAGCCTCCATTCTGTTCCTAGCTCCACTTTAATGATGAATCTGCATGTGAACCTGCACATATACACACATGCACAGTGCTTTGTGAAATGCTTCCTGCCAAGCTTGGATCCCTTTACTGTCTTGCCAGTTTTGCTGAGTTTAGAGGTAAATTCACTGAAAAGGTCACTAGCAGAGATGCTTTTCGAAAACAGCTAGCTCCTAAAATGTCTTTACTGCCCCTGCAGTCTCTGTTTGAAAATGTACTTGTTTTGAGTTGCCTGTGAACTCTGTAACTGTACAGCCTGTTTGTTATTGTAGGGGTACTCTGAACACAAGTTGGTTTTCACAGGGTTGCTGAAGGGCAGCAGGCTTTGCACTCCCATTTGTTTACCGTAGAACTGTTGTGTGAAGAGAAATAGGGAAGATACACTTTCCTCCCTTGGGCCCTTTGGTTTGCATTCATAGTCTGGCAGCACAGTTGGGCATTTCCAGAGCCCAGCAGGAGCTGTTTGATGTCTGCAATGCCCTGGTATCACCTGTTCTGCCTCTCCTCTTCCTCTCCCGGACAGCTTCCCTGCTTCTGTTTTTTGCAGTAAGCTGAGGTTTTGGTGTGGCAATCTGAATTGGGAGTTACTTGCTGCCAATATATGGAGTGGTGATCCTTGACTGGGGAACATTTTTATAATGAAATGATGGCTCCTGAGTGATGGAAAGTGAGAAACAGCAAGGCTGTTAGTTGGAACTCTGCTTTCCTCACTCGGAGCTGGTGCTTGTACTGGGTTGTGTGCCTGAAGACAAGAGGTTTCTGCAACCCGATGCATGTGAAGGACTGCCAAGAGTTATACCAGCTCCTGCCTCCCTGACCAGCAGGGTTAGATCCACTGCAACTTTCCTCGACCTCCACTGGCCCCAAAAGCCACAGGCTAGGGACTGAGTTTGTATCAGGAGTGAGGGTGATGTTTGATTCTTTTAAACCCTGGTTTTGATTCTAGGGTAGCAAGTGCTGGGTGGATTCATTGCCAACCCCAGACAGGACAGCTCTCCCAGGCTGCGGCTTTGCACACCTGTGGTGATGGCAGCCAAGCCAGCAGGTTTCCCCTTCCGAGTTCCTTTCTGGAGTATGATTCCCAGCTCTGGCAGAGCTTGGTCCTCACCTGGAAAGATGAGCTCCACACTGTGTGTATCTTGGGTTCATTCCTGGAAATCTTACTCCAGAAAGATTCAGATGTCGGGTTCTGTAACAGGCTGAAATCCAATGAGTTCACAGCCAGGGAACTTCCATTTACAAACAGCCTAGAAGCCCATTATATTTCGTATTAGTATTGAAAGACGTGATATTTATTTGAAGCATACTAACTTTAAATAAAGCAACAACAAAGAGTCAAGCTTTGTCCCTTTGCAACATTTTTGAAATGGTGAGATGTATGTGTAGCTAATGAAGGAAAGTTCCTTTAAACAGCATTCATTGCTTATAATTGTTGGAGATATGTGTAGTAAATTAAAGAAGCAGCAATGTATAGATAAGACCACTTCCCCACACAACCCCTGTCCCAGTGGCAGATGCCCCTCCTTCCATCTGCATTGCTCAACAAATTTAATCTCAAGAGGGGAAATGAATTCTCAATTGCAACATGCCTAGTAATTAACTGCACTGTAATTCTGATGTGCAGTGCTGTCACCCACCATCGGGTGGGAGTGGAAAAGGCACTGCATTTTGTTGATGGTTGAACATTTGTTTTCCTCATCATTTTGACACCAGAGGTAATTGCCATTCCTGAAATATTCTCTCACTACCATTACAAAGCAACTGTTAGGGACAAATTAATTATGAAGAATCTTGTTATGACAGATTAATAGGCCAACAGAGGAGATTTCTTTTTCTTCTTCCAGGCAACTGAATAGTAAAATCTAACAGCTCCTGTATAACTGCTAGAAACATGTGCTTCTCTGTAAGCCAACACATATTTAGTTGGAGACGGGGGATTTGCAAAACTAGAACTAGAGTATAGAGTGGGTTTCCAAGCTTGCTTTTACTGAGCTTTTGGTTTCCCGGTATCATGTGCCAAAATGAGCTTGAGTCTGGGCATTGCCATATGGAGGGGAGGTCTTCATGATTGGTGTTGGGCCAATGTCTTCTGTTTGGGTCATGGTTGAGCAGCATCATGAAGGCTTGGAAGTGAGGAATGCTGGACTTGTGGCTTTGATGGATTTTAGAACAAGACACAAAATCATTATCTGGACTACTTTACTGCCACTAAGGATTCCCTGTGTCAGGGAGGTCAGATCTGATGTGCTGGTTGAGTTTTAAGTGGCCAGTGATGTTCTTTCTGTCTGTGTCCCCCTGGAATTTGCAGACTACCTGCCCAAAATTATTCTTGTGGAGTGCTCTCTGGGGACTATTGTGATCTGGCCCATAGATGACTGCCTTTCTGTTGTGGAGGCACCCTGCCTCCCTGTGACTGAAGTGTTCTGTCAAGGTGCAGGGGAGGAGGAGTTTGAAATATCTGAATTACTCATGGCTGTGTTTAGGAGCTCACCCAATTTATGTGTAGTCAAGACAGCAATTCATGTAGTCTTGGTAATTGTGCTTTCAAAGAGGCAGTTAGATATCTATCTCATAGTTGATTGGCTACTATTGGATGCTATGAATCCCAGGTGCTGATCAGCACGATTAAAAAGGAGCCTATTTTAGGCTTCAGAATAGGCATAATACAGATTTAAAGAAATTCCTGGAGAAGACCTAGATTTAAAGAAGCTCCTGAAGGAGGCCTGTTCACATTCTCTGTTTTGCCTTCTTTGATGTCTCACTCAAGTCGTCAGGCAGTAGAGTCTTGATAAAGGATCTGTTTAATTGGGCCTCGAGTCCCGTCTTACCACCTCCAGCAAAGTGCTTGTACATGCAGCACTCTGTCCCTGCCCAGGAAAGGAACAAATCTTCAGTGATAATCAACGCACAGCCCCGTGTCATGATCTCCATAATGGGAGAACAGTGAAGCTCCACTCTTTGCCAGAAACTGAATCAAGACTACGTTTATCCCATTTTCCAGCTTCTCCTGCCTGGAGATATCAACTCCCAGTTTCACTGTGACTTCATCCTTCTTCATGGGATCTCTGTATCTCTGTGTGGAGTATGTAAGTGCTTTAATGTTAAATATTCGAGGCTAGAAGTCACAGATAGCATTGCTTTTGAATTACTAGCATCTGATTTCGTTGCTTTACTTCACGTCCATCTTGTGTGGTGTTGATTCTCTATGGGCCTTTTTGGCATGCAAATTTGTCTTTGTGACTATCCACAGTGATTGTATTTTGCCAGCAAGGTCTGATTGTTTGGAGGATCTTTGTCAGTATGATTTTTCTGTCAGGTTTTGTACTGATTGCCTTTGTGATAGGCCTTTTGTCTTGAGTTTACTATTTACCTTCTAGCCAAGGTTAGAAATCAGCTATCTTTGACTAGCCTGTTGATGGAGATTGCCTCTTGCCTATTATCTCCAGTGCAGTGTCATCTTCGTTTTTTCTTGTCCCGTGTTAGCCTCTTATATACCAGATTCTCCCCCTTTTGACAAAGGAGCCTTGACTTTTGTTTATGTGAGTTTCAGACTGAAACCTCTGGATTCCTATATGGTACATTCTTTTTCAAATTGTGGCAAGTGCTGCCTGATTTTTTTTTCTCCATGGGGAAGTTGTAACTGGGTAGTGATGGACCAGGCTTCCCCTACTCTGCCCCTTGAGATACTTGCATAGGTGATTTGTGGTAATCAGTGTCTTTTAAATGAAGATAAAATCCACCCTAGATTTTTACTTGATAAAGCCCGTTTCCTGCTATTTGTAGTTGCTTCTTTGGAAGGACGGGGGATAAGGGTAGGGATATTCCTTCACAGGCAATTGTGCAGAAATCTATTTTATAATGTCCTAGGCTGAACCACTCTTAAATATTGACCAGATACTTTGATCCTGGATGGAACAGGTAACCTGGCGGTGAAGGCTTTCTGCTCCTTTTCTTCTTGGCTGTGTGCCCAGCTCCCCATACATTGATAATGTTTCCTGTTGCACCCACTTCCTTGTAAATAAAGTAATGGCTGACAGTGAGTCTGTAGGTGGAGGGAAACTCCGTTTTCTTAAAATTAGAATGAGACAAGACATCCAACAGCTTAACTGACTGTTTTACTCTAGGTTCTTATAATACATTTGACATTTACAAATGCAGCACCCCTGCCTCGTGGATGCTCATTCATCTCTTAGATGAGAGGGAAAACTCAACAACTGGCAATGGAAAGGGCGAAATGTTGAATACGTAATTGTATATAAAGATGATCTCAGTTTTATTCCCTTCACAACCTTGGTGAGCCACAGCCAAGTGCAGGAGAGACATGTACAATATTGTTCATGTGATACGACTGCAATAAAGAAAATTGCCTCTGGTACTGCCGGGGGTAATTCCTTCTGCTTATTGTGGGAGCAAAAGTAATCTACTCTGGATAATGAATAACCAACACATGGCCTCACCTGGGCTCTCCTTTTGTTCATCTCAGTTTGGTGCCATGTCAAATATTAATGTTTTTCTTTATTAAACGGCTATCTCATGCTATTTTAAAGTGGCGCACTCAAAGCTAATATAGGTTATATCTGTTGCTTGTGTTCCTAGCAGCTGTAAGGATTCAGTAGACCAAATGCTACCTTCATGGGCACTTCCATAAGCCCATTTTTTCCAAATTCTGCTTCCATTGGCACCTGCATAAACCTATTGTTTTCAGTGAGAAAGCACAAGAGTGGCTGCAAGGAAGGATCTGACCTTCTAATTGCAGTTTAACAAGTCTATTGATTGTGTATGAATCAAAAGAGACACCAGCTGACTCTCCCACAGTGGTGACGTTGCTGGGATGCTAATAGACACTGGCTGCCTTTCTTGATGTGGAGCTGTGTGATGTTAACTGGATGAAAAAGCTGCAGTAATTTATATATATATTTTTTTCACTGAAGTCAGCAACTCTGGTACTTAGAAGGGAACAGACCTGCTGAGTAACAAGGGGACATTTCTTGAGTTTTGGGTTCTTTTTCAACATAGCCACTTTTAAAAGTAGAACTGCACTTTGCCATTGATGATGACTTACTGGCACCACAGCCTCTCTCTATCTGTTGGATATGGTGCTACGACAGTCACTGCAGGTTTTTGGAATTGACAGCATAATCCCATGGTTGTTATCTTTCCTGACTTCTTCGTCAATCCAATTTAATCACTTCTAGGTATTTCATGTGTTACTGTCTCTCTCCTCTTCAGGCATCCTGTTCCTGTGGGAAGAGGTCTGTACTTTAAAGGTCAGAGCTTCTCAGATTAAAGAAAGGGAAAGGAATCTGCCTCTCAGTTTGGTAAGGGGCTGTACTGAGATCTCTAGAGAGACTGCAATGGAAACCCTTCCTTCTGGATCCTGTGACCAAGCTCAATGCTGGTGCTTGTCTGCGTGGCTGTAAGAGAGGGAGCCCGCTTATTCTGCTCCCCTGGCCATTGGAGTGACCTGCCAGGAGAGAAGTTGCATATGTACAAGGAGGGAGAAACTGCTGTTGCATGGTTTAATAGTCTGACGTTGACTCAGATAGGTCCTGACTGGAGGTCAGCTGTGACGTGCAGCTGGTAGGGTGGGATTTGACTGTTGGGGAAGAGAAAAATGTCAGCCCAGATTCTTCGGCGTTGACAAAGTGGATGTGACGATTTCTCCCCTCCAGCTGCAACGGCTGCCTCTGCGCTTCCTTCTTCCCTGCACGCCCACACTAGGAGAGCAGACTGTGTGAAGCTACCCTGTCTTGACCCTCAGCTGCTGAAGTAGATGAGACTTAGCTGAGCTTTCTCCATCTTTCCTTCAGTTCTTGGGCCATCGATCCTGATAAACCTCATCTTTCAGTATGTCTTTCAGTGTATCTTCTGTCTGTCAGTGTTTCCTGTGGAGTCTGTGACTTTTCTAGCTCCATTTTATTGCCGGATGGGGTGTGGGGACTAAGGGAGCAGGCTGTCAGATGTCCATCCTCATCTGTGCTGCTAGGATCCTTCACTTTGCTTTGAAGCCCAGGAATATTCAGTATTGAACAGATTCCCTTGGTACTCATTTCATCTCGTCTTCCACCCCTTCACTAACCCTAGTAACACCCTGTATGTTTCCTTTCCTGTTTACAGTGTCTGACCTCTTGTTTAGTTAGAAAATGTTACCAGGTCAGCCTTCTTGGCACCATCTCATTTTATTACTGAGGACACACCACAAAAGTTTTTCTCTTTCATACCATACCAGTTCATCTGTCTTGCAATGGCTTCTGAGGTACTCTTCCTTGTTTGTTTTGCTTTCTCTAGCTGGGACTTCAGACCTTTCTTTAAGTGAAGAGCCCATCCCTACACCTCTCTCCCCAGTGTGAAGCCTCCCTATGCATAGCCATAACTGTATGAGCTTCAGTGAGAGCTAATTCCTACTGTGGCCTTGTTTGAGTTCTTTCCCCCACCCTCCTCATGGCCCAGGACCAGCCCTCACTTCCCATGCTACTGTCTTCCCAGGGTCTCCTTATGTGGATGTAGCTGTCAAGGGGGGTGTTCTCCCTTCAGGTCATTTTTACTGCACAGCATCATCGCCTGCTGTTCGGTCAATAGTCTACAGTTTCTGTAGGGTCTGTCAGCAGCTCTTGTTTAGGGAACACTCCTGAATGTAACACACATCTTGGGTGATCTTGTTCTTTATAGCTACTGGAAATAGCAAATAAAATCGGGCTTAATAGGACTGATGGCTGGGAGTCCCCCACTACAGCTAAAGACAAGGCCATATAAGACTGTGTCTTTACAGCCCTCAGTTTTTTTTCACTGTCATCCCACATAGTCTGATCCAAGCTGAGCTGAATCAATTTTGTTAGCAAGATTTTGAGAGATGCTGTGTCAAATTTATTATCATTTCACCTGCTTCTGAACAGGAGCTGCAGGCACTGTGATCAATGGATCAAGACATGTGCCTAATGTCATTGCGGCTTCTGTAACTGTCTCTGTGCCTTCTGCAGCCATGCTGTTGAATCCTGTCCTCCGTGGGTGCTCTGCAATGAAGCACAGGACAGATCTCTGTATACTAGCCCTATCAGGACAAGAAGACACTGAGGGCACTTTTGGGAACCTGCTGACTTAGCAGGTGTTATACATCTGTGTATACATAGGTCTGGTCCTTCCTTCTCATGCAAATCTGATCTGATCTTATCCTCACGTGTAAGTACCATTCATGTAAGTGTACACGCCCCAAAACAGAGCCTGTCAAGGACCTGTTGTAGAGTCAGAGGGCAAAACAGCTTCAAGAGCAGAACCTTGTTCACTGGAGGTGATGTCTGTAAGTGTAAAGCTCTCAGCTTGACTCTCAAATTCCTGTATTCAACAGTTGGATGTGGAACTGTTAGTGGGAGAGAATAGAGAGGTAATGCTGTAGCTATAGAAGTGCTACACCCCAGTTATTTTACCATGTTATTTTCCCCTTGTCTCTGACCATCCCTTCCCTGTGCTCCTTCGTCTCCCTGCTCAGGAGACTTAGACAGAATAGTGCATTATATCACAGAGGTGTCTAGAGGGGAAACAGCTGCTCCCTTCTGATTTTTCTCCTGAACTGCCCCACAGATAACTAATTGCAGCTCAGTTGCGTCTATTAGCTATTTACCTAAAATTGAGCTGGCTAATGAAAATGTTTCTAATTAATACGAGGCAGATTAAAACTCATTACAGCAAGGTCGTCAGTAATGAGAGATAATCAGAGCACAAATGACCGAGCTTGGAGCAAAATGAAGATGGAACACGGAGCAGGCAATCGGTACTGGTTGTGCATGCACCAGCCAGCAAGTGCAGGGTTCAGCAAGGTGACTGCTGGTGCTCTGTGCTGTGGTTGAGCAACACTGCTCCCTCCTCTTCAGAGCAACTTGGGAAGTGACTGGCTGAAGAGATGGACCTCAGCCCAGTGTAAATATTTCCTGAACCAAGTGGCATCTCAAGCTAAGGGTTTGTTGCTAGGCCACCCCTTAGTCACCTGTACGGATTGTTAGGAACCATGTTGTGAATCATGGTATTAGTGGGAAGATCATGGGACTATGTGTAGCATAGGTGGGAGATCAATGTCTGTGTGTGCTTGTGTGTGGAAATTCAGAGTCCTGACGGCTTGGAGGGTGGGAGCTTGTGTTTCCGTTTGGTGTGAAATGGGCTGGCCTAGGTTTGGAGAAGTCCCTCATGATCCCCAGGGAAGTTTTGCACAAATCATGAAATGTGTTTGCTTTAATTTCAGCTGCCTTTAGCGCTGGTGATACAAGGCCACAGCACCAACACCAGATTTCAGCTGTCTGATGCAGGCTCTCTGTGTATATCCTTCCATTTATCCAGAGTTCACTGGCTATCCTGCTAGTTGTGTGACTCCTTGTTGCCATGTTTGTGAAACTTCAAAGCTAAGAAATGTTGCTTTAGTCTAGTGGATCATCTCTGTCCTTTATCCTTTGCAAGCTGTAAAGCTGTCTTTCTCACTTCTGCCTGTCCCACTGGCAACCAACTGTTGTGCCAGAATTTCTGAAGGATATCAATCTCTGCTAGGACTATTTTGAGCTATAGAAGTCAAAACTGAGAATTAGGGAGGTGCCTTTTTGACCAGCATTTACGCCAAGGGGAACTAACTAAAATGTATAGATCTGAAAAGATAATGTGCCTGCCTAAGTGGGAACATATGGAATGCCCTACTATCATATGGGCAGGCAGAGACCTGTAGGAAGATCTTTAGGAATGTTATATATAACTTACACAAATAATGAATTATTAGATAGTGGGGTACATTGCACCAGGAGTTATTCCAGTTCCAAAGATGGGGATCTGTCCATTATCGGCAGTATGGTCAGTTAGTATTGGTATAAGGAAGCATTTGAATGGGAAATACCTGGTGTGCCTAGGAACGAGCTTTTGTAAAAGGTAGGCAGGAAGGATAATACAAAAAGGAGGCAATAACAATTCCATTTAGAGTTGTGTGTCTCCCGGCAGCATCCCTGCTGTCAGTCAGTTTGATTACCAGGCTGATAGTGTTAGTGAAGGCTATAGTAGTTTGTATTAACTGTATGCTTATTCAAATTTGTTGAAAGAGGAGATAACAGCCCCTTAGACCCAATTACACTGTCATTGTAATGGGTTCTAGGTTTTCTATTGCTCTTCTTAAAGCACCCGAGTACCCTAGTCACTTCACCAGTACCTGTATCCTCCCTAAACATCTTCACAGATTTTTGGCTTGGCACTCGATTTCAGTCTCTCACTGTGTTAAATTGAGGTGGACATCCTTTTGTTCCTCTCCAGTTTGTGCTGTCCTGGGTCATCTAAAGCTGTTCTGTAGTTTTACCAGTTGTGTGCATAGGGCCCTGTCATTATTTGGGGTGGAAGAGAAAAGGATTGTGGCCAGATTCCTTTCCTATCTTCTCTGACATGTCTTTTCTCCCTCCCTGACTTACTGTGTTTTGGGGATACCCACTACAGAGGTATGATGACATCCTCTCTTCCCTCTTTATGGAGTCCAAGGAACAGCCATGCTTTTCCAGTCCAGTCTCTTGCTGCTGCTGGCATTCCTGGAAGAGCTGTCTCATACAGGATGGCTGATAGCATATGTGCCTGGGACGCTTTCACAGCTTGTGTGCCACAAGATACTTCCCAGCATCCCAAAGGCTTAATATGAAAGACCGTAAGCAGCAGTTCTGCAGTGCCATGGGAAGAAAGCAAGAGTCCATCACCAATATCCCAAGTCCTTGCAATGGCAGGTAATTTAGTAAATACAGAAGATCCTTGGAAGCAAGTTGAACTGCAGCAGCAGGGGTGACCAATTTAACCGCAATGTGGGAGCTGGATATACCAAATATGTAAGTTCTTTACAGATTTTAGTGATGCACCCTGTTTGCATTCTGCCTCTCACTGTGGCCAATCAATAGGGTAATTTTTTTCTTGATGCCTTGAGCAAGAGTGTTTAAAGGCCTTTAGACATTTTATTACATATAATGTTCTTATGAGTCTGTAAAATGGGGGATAGTGATCCTGAGTTTTGTAAAGAGCTTTGTAAAAGCACTTTTAGCGATGAAAAGCTCCATATAAAGTCAGGTATGGTTGTTTTATCATGAATGTATAAAACCTTTCTGAATTCCATTAAGCTCTTGGCTTCTCTGTCCTCTGACAGTGAGTGCCACTGGTTAATGCTGTACTGTGCAAAATGGCATGTAAAAAAAACTTTGAAAAGGTTGTTGCTTTGTGGAATGCCCAACTGTTTGCCATTTTGTGAGAGCTGGAAACAGGAATGGGATAGTTTATTATTTCATATAACTCTTATGCATCAACTCCCTTTAATCTAAACAGTCCCCTAACATTTCAGATCTCTTTTTTCATAGACTCTTTTCAAGTCCATGATAATTTTTTCCTTGTCCTTCTTTGCCCTCTTCTTTTTCTTCTATACCTCTTTTTGTGATGGGGTGTCCAGAATCCAAGGTGAGGTTGTGCTTTCAATTTAAACAATGGTATTTTGATATGTTTAATGTTTTTCTCTTTTTCTTTCTTTACACAGTCAAACAGCTTGTTGTGGTTTTCCTGACCCGCACTGTGCATTGAGCTTGTACCTTCAGTGAGCCATCCACAACAATGTGATGCAAGTGTTGGTGGCTACAGTTAATTTAGAGCCCATCAGTGTGTGCGGGCAGGATAAATTGCACCTTCCAATATGTGTAACCTTGCAGCCATCTATGCTGAGGGTGATCTGCCAGTCTATTGATTGCTCACTTATCTTTGGTAGGGACTTGGCAGGGCTTATTTTTCCATAGCGGTGAATAATTTCTGTTGCATCTCACGGAATTTTTGTCACTGCACCATTGTCTCCTTTGCCCGATCACTAGCAGGGAAATTAAACCTTGGTGTAAGAAAGGTTGTAATGGGACACTGCTGTTTATTTTTGACAGTGATGTGGGTCAATCTATTTATAGTAGAAAGCCCCTTCTGCCTTGTGGGTACTACCTGGACCTGTTTCCCTTTTCATCACATTTCTCAGTATTTCCAGTGCTGGTTCAGCCTCACTGGAAGTAACAACATTGCAAGTGCTAACGTAGACAGGGCTTCTGCAGTATCACCTCATCTAGCACCCTTCTGCCTTGTGGGTGCTACCCGGACCTGCTTGCCTTTCCATCACATTTCTCAGTGTTTCCAGTGCTGGTTCAGCCTCACTGGAAGTAACAACATTGCAAGTGCTAACGTAGGCAAGGCTTCTGCAGTATCACCTTGTCTAAAAGAGCTCAGAGCAGGTTGAAATGAGGCTGTGGTAAAAACATCACTAAATGTTGCAGCCTTGTCCTAACTAGAGTCCCCCACTGCTGCCGTCTGTAGTGCTGGGCTTGGTGTTGCAGAGAGGGAATGCTGAGCTGGGAATGGGATAAAATGAGCAAGTGATGTTGCATCTTCTCCAATAATTACTCAGTTTTCTTTCCACTCTTTGTGTGGGAGTTTATTGAAAGCCACTTGAAAGTCCCAGTAAATATCCCCCTTTTCTCTTCTATTGACCATTGCATTAACATGCTTAGAGTCTTTTAGTGGACTGGTGAAGAATGATTTTTTTCCTCTTAAAATCCCTGTTGGCTTTTTTCAGTCATATCACATTTCGCTAGATGATTTTTAGTACTCTATAATTGTTATCTCAACTAATTTAGTTGATACAGAATAAAAGCTTGCAGGACTATAATTCCCCAGATTACTCTGGATTTTTCTTAAAAACAGGGTAACTTTTGTTCCCCTTCAGTCCTCTGGAAGCTAATGGTTTTAATGTGCAATCCCCATTTTATTATGATTATTAGCATCTCAGCTACTTTTTGAATTAATCTGTAATTGTTATATGATTGAAGTTTTCAAGGTATTTTCTGAAGACATCTTTCTTGAAATACTGTCTAGGAGAGAGTATCTCCATTGTAAGCAGTGATGGCCAGGCTTCTTCTCAGCATCCTGCCCTGTTCAGGGAATTGCTTGCAGAAGGAGAATGCGCCTCCTTTCCCTTGCTCACGTTGGGAGTAGGTGGGATGCGTGCAGGCACCATGTGGTGTGGAGCTGTTCCTGCTCCCCTGTACAAGAGTGCTTTCCAGTACAGAGGTGAGAGGAGGAGCAGCCCTTCTAGCCCTGTCCTCTGGGTGAAATCCAGCCTGATGTCCTTTGTGAGATGTCTATGTTTGCAGTGTTCCTGGAGGCAGCACTCATCACCAGGAATTTGTGGTGACTTGTTTGTTATGTCTTTGACTAATTGAATTTCAAATTTTCTCTCTGCATTCCTAATCCTCATTTCACATTTTGCCAGCTATGAGTATGCCCTTCAGGGTTGGAATGACTTTTCTGAAGGATTTTTGGTATGAGGAGTGGCTTCCACCACATACCTTACTGTCTTTAGTGGCCTTTCTGAGCCCTTTTGTCACCAGGTCTGTCACCAGACAGCAGATACTCAAGTTTTCACCAGTATATTTTAATGTTGGTATTTATTTTCTTCTAAATGAATTCCTGTATTTTTAAGACCAGATTAGCATCTGCCAATTTGTGACACCTGCATGTCTGATGCTCTGAAGAACAGTTCTTTGCCAAGGTCTCTGTGAGTAAAGGCTCCTTCAAAAACATCAATATGACTTGAGAAGCCAGCTCTGCTTGTACATCAAGGATAAGTTAAAGCTCTGCTTGCTGAGTGTCTGCTTCATTCCAGAGGTGCCTCCTCTCCATACCTGACAGTTGTTAACTTCCACTATGGCCTGTATGGAACAATTTTAATAATCAGTGTTAATCCCAATCTACGCAGGGCTTAGGTAGACCACATGAGTCTGTTAGCCATGCTGTGGGACAATGGAGAATTTGTTCTGCTGAAATTCAGGGAAGGGATTTGAGACAGAAGGAGATGCCCATGTGGACTGAGGGAAGAACCATATGCACACTCAGACAGCATTTGTGATCTGAAGTGCTTCCCGAGGGAGGCTTATTCTTGGTAATCCTTGGTACGTAAAATGCTTCCTTTCTCTGCAGTGTGCTCCTAGGCATGATGGATACAAGCGGGTCCGTGTCTAACCAGCTGTAGTTCCCAGCTCTTTTTCCTGATAAGAAGAGTCTTCAAGGTATTGCTTGTGCAACAAAGAGCAATATCTTGTGAGATTTCTCAGAGAAAAGCTCTGAGCCATTCTGTGGGTTTCCATTTACCCTGCAGTTTCTCCAAGGTAGGACAGAAACCTGGGTCAACAGTATTGGACACAGTTGTAGGAATGTGGTGCTCTTACTTTGCCTGTGATTAGGAGAGGTCATATATCAGAGAAACAAGTGCTGCATCTGGACCATGACCTAGCTTGGAGAGATCCAGGCAATTAATAGATAGCATTATGAACATGTTTCTGCTAAAAATCCTGACCTGAGTGATAAGAAAAGAGACCTTGGAAGCTGCATTCACAGTCCTACCTCATTCTCACTGTACTTCTGCCTCTAATGTGGACTGGAGTTTTGTAAAATGCAGGGCTACAGATAGATTTCCTTCTTCTGCGACAAGTTGTCTGGTCAACTTCTGTCTCTCTAGCAGGGGTAGGAGCTGGCATTCCCTGGTCTGGACAGCCAGCCAGGGCAGCTGTCTCCTAGGAGTTTTAGGCAAGCCGGTTGTGAGAGCATGAGACCCCCATGCACAGCAAAACAAACAGCTTTGTCCTGTTTTGCTCCTGGAGCTCTCTGTAAGGGTGCTCTTGTCTCTCCTGGCTGAGACTGCTGTGTCCATGAGGCCAGCCAGGTTCTCTGCAGGGTGAATACGTTTGGAAGGGCCAAAATTTCCTCTCTCTTGGTGCTAGAGGAGAGAGGCTATTTCTCCCTCCTTCTCAGCAGTGACCAGCATGAAGATGTACCCTGCATCCAAGTGTGTCTACAACCAGTTGCATTTTCAGCTATGAGTTTTCCATCCTCTTTTTTCCATCTCTCTTGGCAATCTGTGTGGGGTGGGTAGGTGCATTGGAGCCAGCACCTCTATGCTGAGCTGGCTGCCCGGCCTTGTGTCCAGCACTGTGCTGCAGCCCCAGGGTTGCTGCTGCTCTGCCCTGAGCCATGCTGCAGCCTGGAGTCATTTGAGGGGCCCCTGCTGTGCCTGCAGGAGGTTGCAGGGTGCTCTGCTGGCCCATGCTCGGTGCTGGGGTTTTTGCAACAAACCTGCAAGGAGCATTGCCACTGTTTCCTGCCGGTATCCCGGGCTGTGACTACCCAACTCCTTGGGGGGGTGCGGCCGGCCACTGCTCCCCTTCCCCTTTGCTGCTGGTGGAGGAGTTCCTCCGTGGCTGGAGGCAGCAGACAGAGTGTGAGTATTGAAGCTGCATAAAAGCTGTTTCTCTGTAATGGGCTGCACTCCTGATGCTGTGACAAACCACCCAGCTGCTCTGGCTCCCTCTTTCCCACGGCCTTTCTCTTTCATCCCAATACTCCCTCCCTGCTTTTCTTGCTCTCTCATCCTTTTTCACAGCTTCCTTTCCTTGTCCCCTTCTGGCCTGCTTTTGCATCTGCCGCACAACAGGGGAGGAGAGCAGGGAAACAGCCAGGTCGGAGGCTTGCTGGTTACAGCAGGAGCTTTAAAGTTTGTGTGTGAAATGCAGCACTATAATGTGGGAGACTTCAGGTATGCTCGTGGATGTTGTTTTTTGCCCATGTATTTGTGAGTGCTTTTGAGCAGGCAATGTGCTGGGGGAAACTCACTCACCTAGCACAAGTTATGCTTGCCTGTGCGTACCCGCCTAGGAAAGTGTGTGTGTGTGCATATGTGTGCATCAAGCTGTCAAGTCTCACATGCTCAGTGTGAGACTTGCACATTAGGCTTTCTCTTCACACTCCCCTAGGCCTGTTTCATGCACTCGCAGCTCAGCACCCAGTCTTTCCCCTGACATGTTCCCAAGTGCGAGACACTCGCCCTGTCCATGATGTGACACAGTACTGCTTTTCACAGAAGGCAAAGATAGCTACTAAATGGGGTGTGTGTGTTGTTCACACCTTTGTGGTGTTGTTCCTTTCTGCCATATATTTCGAGGCTTTTGGTGGAGTCCCACACCACAGGGTCTTGGGCAGATGAGGTCTGCAGACACAGGATTTGACCTTCAATGACTTCTGACACAGAGGCGAGAGGACTTAGGAGCCTCCATGCAGATGGGCATCAGGCATTAATGGGAGATGGGTGCGGAGTTATTTTTCATCATTGATGTGCTTAGATTTTATTAATGTATCAGGGTAAACTTATCTGAAGTTTATTAAAGAATATTGAGTGTAGCTGTGTCCTTGGCAGGAGGTTTGTCTAGTGAGAGTAATAAAGGCAGAATAAATCATTGTCACTGAAGGATGTGGTGGCTGGTCTGTTCTTGAAAGGCAGAATGAATGTCAGGAGCTGAAAGCCAGGCCAAGCAAATGGTTGGTGATAGGTTTTGTAATTTGGTGACTGCATTTTGGCCAATGTGAGCAAAGCTGGGAAGTCGTCTAATTCTTAGTTGCTAAAACCACTGTCACTGCAGACTTTACTGGCAATGTAAACAGTAAGACCAAGACCTGGCTGGACTGGAGGGATGTGATTTCCCCTTGTGGTGTGTCAGTGAGCTGAGAAGGATGAAAGACTGCCCACGTACTGTCCTCCTCACTGCCAAATAGACACCTGTAGTTTTGATTTTTAACAGATTCTGCTTCTAAGTTCCTGGAAGTTTCTGAAATGGTATCTGTCATTTCCTTGCTTTAATTCATTGCACTCTTAGTATGAGTCAAACATACATGGTTCTTGTCCTGCCTGTTGCCTGTTGACAAGGGTTCCCAAACTGTGCATCATAGTGGTGCATCACAGTGACAAACCAGTGCTGTCCTATGGCTAGACATCTTATTCTGTGCAAGGAGCTAGCGTGGACAGATCCAAAACCTAATGTGCTGTCACTGATCATGGTGCCTGTGCAAACAAGTGTTGAAGCCCCTTACACTCTGGAGCATCTTGTCCTGGTCTGGTTCAGCTGCTCTAGATCAAGCCAGAGTCCTAACATTTAGCTGACACATTAGATGATGATGCCCAAAATCAAGAAAGGAAATCCCTGGTCTGCTTAAATACTGGACAAATAAAGGTACGTATGTGGGCATGTGCATGTAACAGACAGCAAAATGGCTTGGCTGATGTTCTGGTCTCTCTGCAGGTGCATCTGCGCTCTGCTGAGCGCCTCCGGGACCTGTGCTGCACCAACAGAGGCACCTTCATCAAAGTGGGACAGCACCTGGGAGCACTTGATTACCTGCTACCTGAGGAGTACACTCGCACCCTCAAAGTGCTGCACAGCCAGGCCCCGCAGAGCACCAGGCAGGAGATTGAGCAAGTTATCCGTGAGGATCTGGGCAAAGAGGTAGGGGCAGCCATAGCCTGTGCTGGCTCTCAGGCCTCAGCAAGTCCTGGGCAGCTAGAGGAAGGAAAACAGGAGCCAGGAAGTCCCTGGTGGTTCTCAGTTGCAAGAGGTACCAAGAGGAGATATCTCCTCCTTGCCCCTGGGAGAATGCCATGCGAATTTTCCCTGTCCATTGATGGGCATTGTTGGCAAGTTTAGGAAAGGAGAAGTAAACAGTTGATTAAGGGTGTGAAAGCTGCCAGGTGGAAATGGCAGGACTCAGCAGAGCAGCGTACCCCAGAGGTTATGCTGAGACTAACAGGGTTGCTGGAGATCAGGATAGAGGGCCATCTGCCACACTGAGGAGTCGGAGCTGGAAGTATTCATGTTCAGGGTGAAGATACATTAGCAGAGCTCTGTGAGGGACTGCTCTCCTCTTGTCTGCACTAGACCAATTCCAGCTAACACTGACAGCCCTTTACTTTCTCAAGCCCCTAATTAACCCCCAAAGAAAATAATAGCATAAATCACTTTTGGTGCTTGCAGTCAGGTAACACAGTAGCCCAGGAGTCTATGTCACCATTAACCCTCAGCAACCCATAGCACTGATATCAGATGTAGGTGCCTGTGTTCATTAGATATAAGGGAAGTAACTGCAGTAGAGAGGGTGTTCTGCTACTCTGCATCTTGCCCCTTACAAGAAGACATCCCCTCACTCCAGCCCATGTTGAGGAGAGATATTTCAGGGATCACAGCTGACATGGTAAGAGGGAGGTAGGAGGCAACAGTGTGCAAAGGCAATGGTAGAGAAGGTGCGTGTCAAGGGAAGGAACACAGGGGGCTGAAGAAGGCAAGCAGTGTGTACATCTGTTAATGCTCATATATGGAGGTTTGTGGGGCTGTTTTGGGTTGTTCTGGTATATCTGTGCGGTAAGGAGGTATGGGGGGAACGTGAGGGGTTAAGTGAAGTGTTTGCACCTAGTGGGTATATTATGGGCAGATTTGGATGGGGTGGGTCTGCCTATGTGTAGTTTAGGGTCTAGGTATTGTCTAGTCAGCAATGACAATTAATATTTCCCTGCAGTTTAATGGCAGGGTTAATGTCAGCCCCTGACCTGCAAGATGCTCCCTCTCTCAGCACTGCATCCTTGTAGCCTGGCTGGTACCAGCTGTGTTTCATAGCTCAGTGGATAGATGGAGCAGGGCAGGCTGGCTGCTCCCTGCAGACCCCTGCTGCTCCATGGGCCTCCATCCGGCAGTCTCCCCTCTGCGGGAGCTGCGGAAAGCCACCCCAAGATTAGACCCCATTAAATTACCAGAGCAGCCACCTATGGCTCAGTTTGTGTGGCATCTCTCAGAGGCTGAGGCAGGTGCTCGGAGATGGGCCCTTTTCTTTTCTCTGAAGTGCATGTTCAGCTGCCACTGATATGCCCTGGTTTCTTTCAGCTTTTTGGGAGCTAGATGAACCCTCCATGCCTCATTGATTCCCAGCGAGGGAGCTTGAAATCAGTCTCCACAGCACCCTTCCCTCTTAGCATTCGCTTCACCCACATGGGCACTGCTGGGCAATATTTAATTTTAAAGAGACAGAGAAGGGGAGAAAAAAAGGTAGAAATGGGAAGAAGGAGATAGAGGGGAAATGCTAATGAGAGAAAGAGAGTGATGATAAAAGAGAAGTGAAGAGAATAATGTGTATAAAAATAAAGGAGCTGGTGAAACTGGCCACTATTAAAAGCTGAGGTAAATGCCCATGTCCATCAGTTGCAAGGTACCAAATCAAGATATTTGAAACCAAAAAGGATTGGGGGAACCTAATGTGCCAAAGTTGTCTTTGCTGGGGACCAGAGGATTTAATAGGGTTACTTCAGGAACAAATTTAATTCCCATGTAGCTACATCCTCGGTACATTTTAAATATGATGTACTTAGCTGAAATATACATGGCAGAAGGGCAAGGTGGAGTGTCAGGGCAGAGGAGATTGGAAAGATGGATCCTGAAATCTTCCCCCTTGGGGCCAGCATCACACCTGGGAGCTTGCAGATGAATTAAAATAGAAAAGAAAATGACAGTGAGGGAACCTTCCCAGGGCACCTAGGCCTAACCCTGCTGCTCTCAAATTCAGTGGTAAGACTTCCAGTTCCGCCATCAGGTGCAAGAGCAGGCTCCTCACATGAATCTCAAGTGCAGGCAGGAAGTAATTACATATGGTTTGGATCAGTGCAGAACAAATGGAAGAAATTGCAACTGGAAATACAGAGATACCTAGGGAGGAATGTGACAAGCCGACAAATTAGGCAAGAGCTTCCAAAAGGGCTCGAAGATCAAAAAAACCCAATTTTATGTATAGAAGCATTGTATATTCAGTCAATTAGAAACAGTCTGTCTTCTGATGTGACTTACTCCGGAGAATCTTATCAGAGGCTTGGATATTTGACAAATGAAGCGGTTTTGTGGGGAAACTGGCATAAATGGAAACCATGCCAATGGGACTGATCTTTGAGCAAAGATAGAGGGCTTGTGAGGTAGATTTACAGCAGTTCAATGCGGCTGTTGTCACCATGCAGGCTTGCGTGACACCCTGCTGATCGGGGATCTCCCATTCTAGGCCAACATCATGGCTGGAGACTGGGAGTTGCAGCATGTAGCTCTGGTGTATGAGCTACTGGACTGATTTAAAGGCAAATGGCAGGTGTGCTGATCTGATATAGAAGGTGCATCATATATGCTGACTAGTGGTTGCCCTGTCAAACCCTGTTTTAAGTCTAGGGGGAATCCGTGTACCTATCAGGGATCATTGGGATAAAAATAATTGGTAGTGAGCAGATGCTGTCTTTCTAATCTTGGCCATGGTGGTTTGGCTAAGTGGTGGTGGGCAGTGATCATTCTCTCAAGTGTTATATGCAAGAGGTTGAGGTGGGGGGTGGGATTCTGAGGGCAACACGAGTAGCAGCAGTGGGAGAGGCTGCAGAAAGAAATCTTTACAATGACTTCTGGATCACTAGCAAGATCATAGAGTAAGAGTCTTCTGAGGAGACAGTGGAGATACCACAGGTTGGGCTTGTTCTGGATTCCTTGGAGATTTGGGAAAAACATACAGGTGCATAAAGTGGGTGATGAGATATGAATGAAAGAGTCTCTCCTACTCTATTTTCATCTTCCTTGCTTGAACAAGGTTCTGAAAATGAAAAGGTGTCAAGCGTGGAAAATGAAAGCGAAATGTGTGTGTTCCCTACCCCACAACTGTATTTTTCTCTGCAGAGCTATTAATGACACAGATAAAGATGGTTGGCTCAGCTGAGCTCTCTAACTCAACAAAGTGCATTCTGAGCAGAGCCAGGCAACTTCTGGTGAAATGTGGACACCAGACATTCAGGGAGAAAGACTGATGAGGGGCTCTGGAAAATAAATCTTTCAGAGTGGCTGCACCTTAAAAGCACAGAATCGTTGTGTTTAGAAACTAGAAATGATGGAAGTACTGTTTTGCCAGCACTGGGATTAGGGGCATTTCCTCCCTCTGGCAGGTCTGTTGGAAGGGACTGGCTTGGGGCTGTGGGATACAGGGATACTGGGGAGGCGATGCCAGTTCAGTCCCAGGGCAGAGATGCAGAACCCAGGGCATCTCTGAGTTTGGCCAAGCTAGTTCCAGTTGACAGCCCTTTGGTGTCAGTCAGAAAGGCTTCCTGTCGGTCTTTCTGCATGTGATTTCCATGGACAGGGTGCCCAGAGGAGCTAATTGCTCATTGCTAAAGACTGGTCGGACTGTTGTGAAACTCTCCCCTTTCAAAAGTAAATCTGCTTCTCTCTGCTCTGATCAAGGCCATTCCAGACGATCCTTCCTCATAGGACTGAATAGCTGCAGAATGACTTGGCAGCTTTTACAACCCTGGTTTTCTAAATATTGTTGGTGCCTTTCTGTTGTCTGGCTCCAGTACTGTCCAGTGCAGTCCCTAATATGGCTCTGTAGGTCTTGCTTCTCTGCTGCCGTGCAACGATAATGAGTCTAGATACTGTGACATCTCCTCACTTCACTGTATACTCCCATCTATGCCAACACACTCTTTTACCTCTTTCTAGTCCTAAAATACTTCCTTGTTTGCAGTCATATTGCACATCCCAGTAGGCCACAGTATAGCTCTACCCACTCATCACCACTGTAATCCCTCTGCTGTGTACAGCAAGACATCATTTTCCAGAGCCCATTGCTCATCAGCTTCCAGCCCATACTCACACATCGGCGTTTTGTAATCAACTTTATGACTTTTCTCCCAAGACTCCTTATTCTCCCCCTTGGTGTGTTTGTGTACTCCACACTCTACCCGGGCCTTAACTCACGTTGAAGGTAATTTTTCTTAGTGGGAGACACTCCCTCCCTACACATCTCTCACTACTGCCCTTTCAGAAACACCCCAGTTCCCCTACCTGTGCTCCTTTCTGGCTGGTTCCCATCAGACTGGTTCTTGGGTTTCTGCTCCTGTGTCTGGTGAGAGGTTGTGCGCTGGGGGTTAGGGCAAGGATAAAATTAGCATGTCCTTGAGGCCACTGTGGTCCCAGGTAGGGTCTTTCCCGTGCTGGTGGGGTGCCTGTGCGGCGCAGCTGCCCAGGTGCTCTGTGTCCAGGCTGTCTTTGCCTGGGGGGCAAGGGGCTGGTGCAGGGCATGGGGCCTGCCTCGCCTGCCATGGGAGTGAGGGTCTCTCCTTCCTCCTTGGCCCTTGATTTATCCTCACATCTCTGGCCTCTTGCTAACAGTTGTTGAAGCTGAGCAGTCTCAGATGCTATTGAGGAACCCCAAGAAATCCTGACCTCAGGTATCCACATCTGTGTACATACTTATACCAGTTTGCTGTGCTTCAGGAAGGCTGAGAGGCAAAACAGGGTCCAATAGGGAGAACACAACAGTGACTGAGTGTGTTGGTTGCAGTGCTTGCTGTGTTCAAAGCTGGGAGAAAGGGCTGGGGAGAGCCCAGAGGTCAAGGCTTGTCTCTGCTGAAGCCAAATTGTATAAAGGGCTTAAATAGGTGGAAAGACAGTCATTTGGAAGGATGTCAGTCTAGCTCTGCTTTGTGGGAGTGCAGGTAATGGGAAGTAGTTTCTAATTGCTTGATTAGCCAGCACCTCCAAGGAGACCATCCTTTTCATCCACATTTAATTGCAGCTTTTACCTGTTTTTCAAGGACTATTTTGCCATTTGCAAGAAATCTCCTGCAGCCATACAGTAATGGAGCTTGCTGATTGAGCAGGGCAGGATATGTCAACGGTTTGACTGTGATTTGTAAGCAAAGCACGTGTGGTAGAGGAACCTCCTGTGCTGAGGTTTGTGAGGCAAGATGCATTTTCACAGAGATGTTTGGAGGACCCAGCCTTAGGTTAAAGGGCTTTGCTCTCCTTGGGTTCCTACCATTGTACCTGGCATGGCACCAGTGCTATGCGGTAAGAAACAGATACTCCTTGTCTGAGAAGTCATTGTCCCTGCAGCAAAACTGTGGCTAATAAGGTTACTGCCCTTTGTCCCTCTATTTTAAATTGCTCCCAAGGTTCCCAAAGTGTCTTCTAGGTTGGGTACACATTATTCATCCACTGTTGATGATACACCTGGGAACATGGTCACTGCAATGATGTGCAGCAATGCCATGTGACCGTTTGACAGGGAGGGACAAAAATCATATGCCCATGTGAACCTGCCATGGGAAAGATTTAGATGAGACGGCAGCAAGGTGCTAATCCCCACAGCAAGAAACTTGCCTGCCCTTGAACTGTTGGAGTATGGGAAAAGACAGACGGAATAGAAAAGACTCCTTTTTTTACTCCTATTTCTGTATGCATTCTTGGTACAGCATGGCAGCCTTTGCTGTGCCAGAGACAGGAAGAAGGACGAACTGATTCCTTTCCTTCTGGAACTGTTAATTAGCATTTTAAGCTCTGGCAAGACATATGCTTACTTCTGATTTGCAGAACTATTGAAGCAGTGCTCAGCCCTGTGGGAGAGCAGCTAGGCCTTCCATAGGCTGTTGGGTATTACAGTGCATGTCCTACAGCATCCAAGTTGTTCCCAAGGGAGTATGAGCCACTTTCTGTAGCTGGCTCCATATGTTGCCCTATAGAAGATTCATTTACCCTGCTAGATCACAAGGTCTTCAGGTCACGATGCTGCAGATCCTGTTATGGCCCCAGAAGGCCTTTTCCCAGGCTGACAGTGTTGTCTAACCCATGCAGGATGCCAGGACATGTGCCCACTTTCTCCAGTGTTGCATAGACTTGTGGTCAAGTGTTCTTCCCAAAAACACTGATGTGCAGCACAATCAGTGCACGGCCGCTCTCGTGGTTGCTTGGGGGGCTGTCGGACTGATGCTGAGTGGCTCTGCTGAACACCAGGGTCTCCCGTAGCTTGTGATCTTGGTTCTGTCCTTAAGTACTCCACCCCAGCAATGCTGTGCTGGGGTGCTCTATGAAGTTGGACCTCTAGTACATCATTAACAGACATGGGGAAAGTAGATTTAGGTCAGCAAGAGCTTCTTCTCCCTGCGATGGGTGTTATGGCCATCACAGGAAATGTCTTCCTGCGTGACATTACCCACCAGAGTGGAGGCTGGGCTGTGGTGGCCGTCAGTCTGACAGTGTGAGGGGCTGGGAAGTGGGACAGGAGGATTTGGCCCTTCTCCCACCCCCTAAGCCTCTCTCAGTAGGCCTGTCAGGGCTTCCAAGCAGCCGTCAATAAAAAACACATTTGTATTAAAACTATAATGAGGAATAAAAAAAGTTCACATTTTTTTCAATAACTCAGGATATAAAAAAGAGATTTTTATCAATTACGAAAAGGATTTTGGCCATAAAAAGGTAATTTAAAGAGTCTGAGATGGATGGTGAATAGCATTAATGTCACCCAGAACAAATGGGCCTGCATTACTCAACTGAAAGGCAAGAGCAGCTGCCTGTGCAGGTCCCGCTGCTGCTACAGCCTCCGCCGTGCTCTGCCTGCCCTGTCTCTGGTAAAAGGCCCCAGCTGCTGGCAGATCGCAGCGTGGCTGCCTCTACACCCAGCCCCTGTGTGGGCAGTAGCTGCCCAGCACCGCTGCTCCACTGTCAAGGGCAGATGGGGAAAGCACACAGGGAGCTTTGTGTGGCTCAGGTGGTCCACCTTGCTTGGTTCCTTGTGTCCCTGCTCATTCCATTTGCAACTCTGGTGTTACTGACCCTTACTGTCATGCCAAGGGCAGCCTGATGTCCTTATTGCCCCGGGAGCTCTGGGACAGGGTGCTCCTTCCTTCCATAGGTTTTCTCTCTGCTGACAGGTGCTGGGAGGGAGTCTGGCTGAGTCCCCCTCATGGCAGCCTCTTCCTGGGTGCTCGAAGCCCCTTTGCCTAAGAGAGGGAAGGTTTTGCGGATAGATTAGGGGATAATCTCCTTTGGCTTCCTTCAAGTTAATAAGATTTACGATATAGGAGGTTGGACGGTGGATTTTCTGAAGGATTTCTTGGAGGGCCTTCTGCAAGGAAGTGAGAGATTTGAGATCAGAAAATGCGATGAGGAATGGCCTAGTGAGGAGTAGTTCCCATCTGCATGCTTAGTGACATTTTTTTCTTTAATTTACAAATTCTTTAGGTGCCTGAGGGTTAGTGTATGATATACCTGCACGGAATTTGTTGGCTCACAGTGTCTTGTGTGCAGATGGTAAGCTCTCTTCAGTACGGTTTGTCTCAGAGTTTTGATGACACCTGGAGTGTTGCTCTGATGCAAATAAATCTTGGCTGGCAATGCACAGCTCAGCTGTGTCGGGCTGTGTTCAGTGTCCACGTCTTGTGGAGGTGGTGGATGTGCTGCACAGCAGTGCTCTAGCTATTGACAGAAACCACCTCTCAGTGCATGGGTAACCCTTCCAGTTCCAAACAAATCACTGGAAATCGCTGTCAGTAACTGGGATTAATAGTCCTTATGTAGCCTTCTTGCATACGGAGACTTTCTTTTCTCAAACAGTGCGTGTCTCATTTGTTCAGCAGTCTCTATGTGTTTATGATACAGCAGGATCTGGGCAGGGGCAGAAACACTGAGCTGCCACGTAGCGGGACTGGCTTCTGTTTCAAAGCCTGCTGCTGATACACTCAGAAATATTCTCACTTGATGCTCTGATCTAGACACAGGCTGAGTTTAGTATGCCTGATTTTTCTCTGAGGGAGCAGGGAATCCTGTCATCTGCCTGCCCGCTGATCTTTTAATATCCTGCTTGATCCTGCCTGGTTAGCATCTCCTGCTTTCTTTCAGAATTTTACGTCTGCCCAGTGGACTCTTGACCCATCAGGAACATGAAAACATGATGCAGTGATTCTGGCGACTTTTGGCAGTATGTTATTTGTAGATGAAACAGATGACATAAGATGAAATAAGGAGTTATAGGGTCTGACCTTGACATATCTGCATTTTCCTAACACAGAATAGACACAGCGTTTTTATGGATTTTTAAGATATACAGTGATCTAATAAGCTCTGCTTTATGGCACTTCTGGGATCTGTCTGAGACAGCTCCTGGTTCCATGGAGGGATGCTGAACCATAGAAAGCACTTCAACCCTGCCTAGGTTTCCTAGAGGAAAAATTTAGGTTTTCCTCCCTGTGAAAAAGCTGTTGTGGGTGAGAACATTGGAAATTCTCTTCATGGGAAGCCTCACACTCAGCATGCTTTTACGTTTTGAGAATTGAAGCAAAAATTGGGATCTAAGAGGTATCAAAGGTCTTTCCATCATTAGTAAGGAAAGTGCATCAGTCCCTAGTAGGCAGGCCAGTCTGAGAGAGAGGAAGTTTTCTCATGTTCCCTTTGGAAATCAAGTTATGTTTGTGAACATTAAGCACATTTGCACTTATTTTCTGTAAGCTTTGCAGTGCTTTGATTTTACAGGATGCATGGTTCAGAGCCAAACCTGTGAAGCTGTCCGTGACAACTGAAGCAATAAACTCACATGACCTATTGCTTGTGCCAGGAGAGCTCAGCTGAAGCAAACCCATGAGTTTCTCCCTTACAAAGCTCCCATAACCACTCCATCTGAAATTGGCAAGTTCTTGGAAGAGGCTGTTCAGCACCAACCCTTCCAAATTTCAAATGATTAGTAGAAAATATACATTAGTTGGCTCATTTGAGATAATGAATGAAACTGAGGTGGTATCAGTTGTGAGTGGAGAGCAAAGCTAATTTTGCCAAACACCTTATTGGATGTAACTTATTGGTTCAGGTCTATTGACTTTTATTCCCATTTATCAAGAAAGGCTAGAAGGAGGCTAGAGCAATTAAAATTACCAGGGCTTGTTAAGAGGGGTTATACTAAAGAAGTCTCTCCATGTAACTTTTGTTGCCTTGTCCTTTGTGAACTGCTAGTATCTTTGCCCTGGCTGCCAAGAAAATCCCTAAGTCCACTCCTCCTGTCCCAGACTCAGACTGTCTTTTGTCCTTTGGACTGTAACCTAGCCTCTTCCTCTTTTTTTTCTTCTTTTTGTTTGAAAGAGCTGTGAGGGTGGTTCTTAATGGGATATCCTCTCACAGGCCTTTGCCAATCCCTTGCAATTATCAGGACCAGCTCAGAAATTATAGCTTCGCTGCTCCAAGATAAACATATGAGACACTGGATAGTTCTCAGTGAGTGAGCAGGGAGGAAGGGAAGGGTATGGACTGTGCTGGTTCTGTGGGCCTTACCTCTCTGTTGACTAACACAACCGTAGACTGATGACAGTGCGTTGGGTTGAGCATCTGCAGTGGCTTAGTGTCCTGTACCCAATGAAAAAGGAGGTGCAGCCTGACCAGTAGCAGGCTCTGGGCTACTCTCTCCTGACTTTGCTCTCCATGGGGTATGTCTGGAGTGGATCCCAGTCCTTATCCCTTCTTTGGTAAGGTGGCTCCCTGGATTATGATGAGATGTTTTTTGGGATGGATGCCCCTGCTTACATTAGAATCCACCAAACTGCTTCATCTCATCCACAGGAGCCCCGTGATTTCAAACTGTAGGAAACAGCGCTAAATACCAGTGAGTGTTTAGAGGCTCCCTGTCCTGTTCCTATTCCAGAGGCTGACCCTGTTGCTCCATCTGTTTTTGAGCTGCATCAGCCCTAGGGAGGGAAGTAGGGCAATTGGATTCTGGCTTTAGAATAGCGGGTTGCTGGATTGCTTGGAAATGCATGTGAATTAATCAAAATTAACCCCCTACCTTTGTTTCCTTAGCTCACTTTTCTCCTTGTAACAACCTCTAGTGGTACACCCTGGGGGTGCCAGAGGGGAACTTACGTTCAAGGTGGAAGACAAGCAAGCTGTTTCCCACTGCAGCTCGGACTGGCAGCCCTTCCTTTTGCAACGCTTGTCACCCTGCAGTGGCAGCAGCAAAGCTAGGTCTGTAAGTGTAGTTGATTTATGTTAACTGTTGAAACGATAATGTTTAATCTGTAAAGTGCTAATCTATTTTTTATGTTGATTATGAATAGGCCAGCTGTGCCTACTTTCCTATTCATAGAGTTTAGTGAACAAGCCCATTTCACAGGCTGGGTTTGGAGTGTGATTTACATGAGAGCAGATACTGCTTTAAGGAGAGTAAATCAGCTGAGTTACACCGCTGAACCGGGGACCTGGCAGCCCAACAAGAAGATCTGGGGGCAAGGGAAAAAACATGGGAGGTGGAGGACGAAGAGACAGATAATAAATAAACAAACCATAGAAGGAGCAGATGGATCAGAGCAGAGACACGAAAAATAGGAGAAATATGGGCAGGAGGAGAAAGGAGAGGTTGATACTTGGAGGAGAGATTGACAAGAAGGAAGCAGGTAATGATGTGGCTGGCCTAGCATAGGACTTTCCTCTCTGGATTGGTGCAGAGAGCTCTGGGCTCCAGGGTTTGTATGACTGGTTGTTAGGGAGTGTACAGAACCCCTTCCCCAGCATGGTGCCAAAGATGCAGTTGACAGTTGGTTGTGGATTTAATTTGCCATGTAGTTGTCTCTCTCGAATGACTTTTCTGGATCTCTGTACATTTTTTCTGATAGTAGGCTGCAAACAGTATGAACGCCAGGGTTCCATCCAGATCTTTTTGTAAGTTGTTCTCCCTTGACTTCTCTTCAGTCCCTGAACCTTGTTCTCTGTGGTGTGGACTGCTGTACAGCTGCGCCTCTTTGCATTGACTGGCCTGCTAGGTGTGCTGATGTTTCAAGATCCCATCAAGGCACAGTCAGCACCAGTAACTGGCTCATGAGCTTTATATCTTCAGCAGGGCTTTTCCTACCTTTTTAGCATCTTTCTTCTAATGCAGCAACCTCATTATATCCCTTTCTTGATATGAATTCAATTCAGGCAGAGCTGCCTACATCTGCTAGGCTACATGTACTTCCATGTCTGCCTCGGATCCTCACTCCTGCTTCCCTGGGACAATGCTGTGCTTCAGTAGAACTTTATCACACTTGCACCAATGTAATTATGACCAAAACCTGAGAAAGGAATGTAGCTGGGCAGAATCTGGCTGGGACTGGGGTTTGCCCTCTGCGTGTTTTCATTGTACTGTGCCTCTGTCCACCCTGGTGACAGGCTGCTAGATTGTGCAATGCTGCTTCTGTCATTCCTGCTCTTTGTCCTAGGTCCTCATCCCTTTCAGAGCAGACACATAAAAGCATTCCACATAATACTCATGGGAGTATGCCTCTCTCTCCATTTTAGGAGCTGGAGTAGAAGGGTCTGTCAGTATAGCATATACTTACATATATGCAGTGCTGTCCTGCAGGATATGTACCCTGCAATGCAGCCCTCCACATGCTGCCTCTGCACTCACACGCGAACACCTGTCCTGACCCTGTTCTTCACTTGCCTCTCTGTGGATGGAGGATTTTGCCTATTATTCTCCACACAAGCTGTGCGCACAGATGCACTGCCCCATTCCCCCTCCATAACTCACTGTGCAAGCCCTAGCACAACTTTGCTTGCCAAGCACATACTTGTAGCCCACCTCTTCCAAACATATACTCCCAGACATGTCCTCACCACACTCCATATAGTCACATAAACCTGCCCAGAGACATTTCTCCCCCACCACCCCTTCTCTCATACACTTCTCAAAGCCCCCAGGTTTTCAAAGCTGAATCAGAGGCATTTGAGATGAGGCACAGGTGATGTGTGTTCCCGAAGGTCCCTATATATCCTCAGGCTCTGGTAGCTGGTTATTTCTCACAGGGCTGCTGCTGTTGTGCAGGCTTACTGCTGACAGGGCCCTTGGGGCATCTCTGCAGTCCTCAGCAGAGCCTCTCTCTGCCTGGCTGTGACTAATGTGGAGCCTGTTTGTTGTGGGTTTGTTGACCCTTTCCTATTTGGGTTTCAGCCAGTGCATAGCAGGGATGTGTTTATGCCTGAAGCCAAAATTGTCTTGGAAATTCATTTGCTTGAGGTACTTCCTTAAATCTTAGCTTCTCCCTTAATGTGCCAACTGCCCCCATCTCTGTGGCATTTTGGGAGAGGTTTTGTATTGATATAAGAATGAAATTTTTTATGTAGATAACTGTCAGTAATGGGAACAACCTTCCCCAGGGATGTGGTAGAGTCCCCATCACTGGAGGTTTTCAGGATGTGATAATCTCATCTAGGCTCCCTTTCCCATGAAAAGTTGGACCAGATTATCTTTTGAGGTCCCTTCAGTCTGAGCTGTTGTATGATTTGATGATTCTTTCCAAGTGTGCTGTCTTTGTAGCAGGCTGCTGGCACCTGTAGGGGTGATATGTTATGTAGGAATATGTCTGCAGGAATTGACCAAGGGGTTCTGGGTATGTTGGGGACCCCTGAGTATCTTAGTTTGTGTGTAGCTCAAGAGAAATGAGAACTTTGGTGGGGGGACAACAGTTGGATTTTTGTTACCTGTCACTTGTGAGCATTAGTACTCCATGTCTACTACTAGATTCAGGCCTGGAAATGAGATCTGGAGGAGGTCAATGTTGATGACAAGGCCAAGGCTGCAGGCACGTGTGACAGAAGGTTGGTGACATTGTCAGTTGTGATGAGAAAGGACACAGGAGGGATGGTCTGAGTGAGAAGACTGGGAACCAGGCTTTAAATTTGTTGAACGTGAACAGAGAGGTGACTACCTGAAAGACAGGCTGAAATTTTAGTTTGGTTAGAGGCAGGCTGATCTAGAGTGGAGAGGTAGAACTAGGAGTCACCAGAAAGAGGGTGGAAATTTTATGTGAGCTATTATCCAGGTGCAGTGGTGGGGGTAGGGGCTGTGAGCAGAGCTTTGTGGAACATCTCCTGAAAGCTGGGGAAGGGGTAAGGAAGCTGCTCAGACATGCTGACAGAGCTATTAGAAGAGCAGAAGGCTGAGGAAATGGCTCCTTTCCTTAGGAACTACAGGAGTGTTCCTGCTACATTAGCATTTTCAGCTCTATTGCTTGGGAGCTGGAGAGCTGCAGAGAACACAGTAAGTCTCAAAGATCTCAGTAGAAGCAGCCACTCCTCCTCCTCCTCCTCCTCCTGAACAATGGAATAAGAGACCCTTTGGACAGATGGGGTGTAGAAAGAAGTTTACTGGCAGCAAAAAGTTGTCTTCTGTGCTGCTCTCGCTGCACACTGGTACAAGAAGTGAGAGCCTCCTTTATTAGCAGGGGGAGAAAGAAGGAGAGTGTGCTTTCAATTAAAACACAAAAAATGGCTGGGAGTGGAGAAGTTGTGTCTCTTGAAGGACTGTGATTCCAGTCTGAACGATTGACAAGTGTGGCTCCACCCTCACAGACAAGAGAGGTGCAGGTGAAGTAATGTATCTCTAAAAAGACAGAGAGAAAAGAGTAGATTTAATGAGCACTTTTCAAGTGGGGGACAGCTCAAGATGAAAGAGCAAATAAAGATAAAGTGAAACATTTGTACGTGCAAGGTGAGGGCAGGGAACATTGGGCAGGTTGGAGCATCTCCTCCATAGCCTGCACTATTGGGGGGAATAAGTAGCTCACAAGTCACTGCTTTCCTTTTCAGCTTAATGGAATGGGAAGCAGTGAACAGGAATATATATGTATATACATGCCTCAGCTTTACTGTTTTGGTCTGTGCATTTTGCATAGACTGTAAGATGTTTATATCATGCAAAATAGAGTGCAGAGTGACACTATTTATTGTGTGCTTTGAGAGACTATCTCCACACAAGCATAATTGCTGGTGTGGACTCTGGCTTGACTCTCCGGATCAGGAAGCACTGGCTGCTGTTGGAGGCCAGTCACAGACAGACTGCGTTGTGGAAGTGGTTTGGGATAGTGGCAAGGTGACTATCTGCACAAGATATTTATTCTGAGGTGGAAAGAAATGGGATGCTGAACAAGGCAGGTCGTTGTGCTGATTAACTGCATCTGGAAATGGGAAATGAGCATTTTCCCAATGGTCACATCAGGGTTGGAGGGGACAGGTACTTTGTTATCACTCAGGGAGATCCTGAGGAAATCACTGATTTCCATGGTGCAACGTTCTTCCACCTTCCAGCTTCGCTACAGGGAAGTGAACTGGACTTGCAGCTTAAAATTATGATGCAGCTTTCAATAGCAAAATCTTTCCTTTGGTGATGGACATTTTGGAAAGAAGAGCTTCTTGGAATTTAATTCTGAGCATGGGATTACAGGCAAGGGGGAAAAGCTATCTGCATTGTCTGAAATGGAGTACTTTGACCAGGAGTAATGTTCACACTGATGGATGGGTTAGAGGTTCATTTTGAGAGATTCCAGCTTTGCTGTTTCCTCTCTTTGGTTTGTCCTGTGTGCTTGCACTATACCGAAGGTGTTGTGCTAGCCCTGCAGGTAAGGGCTGGGCTCTGCTTTCCTACTATCCAGCTTGATATCTGCCTTATGTCAGAAGTCCAATGTGCAGTCTGTCTGCTTTCAGAGTGCTTTGTGAAACCAGCACCTGGACAGAGGAACAGCTGAATGAAGCTAAGCATGGAGGAGACTGTGATGATGCTACTGGAAAACTTGCGGAACTCTTAACTGTTGAAAGCATTGACTCTTGGGGTACTGAGCCAGTCTGTTAATCTTAGCACCCTGTGCCTCTGGAAGGTAGTAGGACACCCAATAACTTAACTGATGAAAAACATTTATTTCCGTGTGCCAATCAGAAGGATGTTCCTAAGCCAGTGAGGTTCCAGTCTGGCCATGACAATCCTCGCTTTTATTGGACTGAATATTGTTAGTTTATGGGAGCCATGGGTAAGTGGCGCACCTTTCAGAGAGATGGGTGATGAGATCTACCTCACAGGTGGGGTCTCAGGAGATGAACGTCAGTTCTGTCTGCTCCTTGCTGTTACTGCTTGTTGTAGCTGTCGCCACTGAGATTGGTTTCGATCCAGGATGAGTGATATTCTCAGACAGTTTTGCCTTGTCTTAAGGATCTGACTTTACTCAGGAAAATAAATGAAGCTACCATGTGTGTGTCTGAGCACAGACTATTAAGCAGGAGTCATCAGGGATGGAACAAAAGGCGTTTTTTCTCAAAGTATGGCTCTAACAATTAAAGGTGCTATAGGAAGTAGACTGATACAGTTGTACAGCTCAGTGGATGGATGAGATGAAAGCAAGGGTGGCTTCATGTAGGCTTTCCCACTGCTTTTCTAGTCAGAAGAGACTACAGAAGTTGGTAAGTGAGCAGAACAGGGAATAGCCAGGATCCTAGGCATCAGGCAGTGAACAAAGGAACCAGCTTTAGTGCCTGGATGATGGGGTCAAAGACTCTTCCTTTAGCAGAGTTCGTTTTCTGTAACATTCATGGCTTTGTGACTGGGAAATGCTGTTGGTAGGATCCCAGAGAAGGTTCTCAGTGGTATAGCTGGTAGTGGACTGCAGAGTACCAAAGTGGTACCAGGTAGAAATAACAGGAAAATATGGACTTCGTACCCCAGCTGGCTCACAGCCTTTTCCTGGAAGAAAGGCTGATAGTTGATGAACAGCCCTGTTTTGTGCTATTGCAGTGCAATGTTAGCAGTGATTGGCATGCCCCAAGCAAATGGGTACCATTGGCAGATGAAGTTGTGTGTCTGTGGGTGTAATAACTGCTCTGTAGGTATTATACAGATAGATTTTTCAAAAGATTTTAAAGTTACAAATTTGGTCCTGAAAAATTAAATAGGGGCAGATTTATAGCTGACTGGACAGCCCTAATTCTACTCATCCATGCATGAGCTGTGACATGGTGTGGCCCAGCATCACATGGGATATCAGGCAGAGCCAATGTTAGAGCTCAGCTCTTCCAAATTCTAGGCAGGCACCTTAACGCACATCTCCCCTTGAAATGGACCACATTGCTTTGCCATCCTGTGCACTGAAAGATGCAGGGATTTTGTGTAATAAGCCATACGTAATTGTTTCACTGCATCAGAATACACACGTACCTTTTACCTGTATTCATTTGGATGCAGTGTATACCTCTATGTACGTGCACACTTACATGTATATGTAATATGAACACCAGGGAATCCATTCAGAAGAAAACCACTATTCTGTGTATATCTACAATATTATTAAAAATATCGAGTTAATAAATACATGTTCTTGACAGATGCATTTAGGAACCATCAATTAGGCTTGGCATTCATTAGGTGGGGAGAAGTCCAATCAGATTTCACTGACTCAACAAAGCCGCCTATAAATTGCAGGCTGTTTGTTCTGACGTTTGATGAATTATTCTTCATAATCCACTGTCTGCTGCGATAAATCTAATCTTTCAGTTTTTGCTGTCTTAATAATTCTTGGAGCAACACTGTGACATTTTGTTTTCGTAGAGGGGATAGAAAGGCTGAGACAATGGAAAAAACCCTCCATTTGCTGTCTGGGAAGTAGATCACTCTACTCGGAGGTAACATTTTCTCACACCTAGAACTCTGGTCTTGTAGACTTGCAGGGATCAGTGAGTCCTTGGTGCCATGGATAGTTACGTGTATATTCTTGAAAAGATAACCAGCCTAGGATGAGGTTCACATCCCTTAAACCTAGTCCAGGAAAGGCATTCAGACTTCTGAGAGCAATATGGTCCTAGTGTCAATAAAGTGAATTCTAAAAGTTTTTTGAGCCACAAGCCTTAGGAATGCTGTATCAGACACAGAACTGTGTAACTCTTCAGCTATTCTGCCACATGAAATAGAGGGGACATTGTACTAGGCAGGGTTAAGATGGCCACTGCAGCCCCCAAAACTTCCCTGGGAAACCTGCTCTCTTTCCAGAGTGGTGTTGTGTTGGTCTGTTTTCCAGCACACTCACGAATCCCATTATCACAGTGTCACGCACTGTCTTGGCTGCGAGGCTGCAGACAGCATGATCCCTGTGTAAATCTCGGAAAGCTCCTGCAGACTGAGCTCACCTTAGCAAATTGCCATCCATAGAGCCATGATTAAGAAGGGACTGTTTGGTGCTGTCTCTATCAGGAATGGAAAAAACAGATGAATTGAGTCACCTCATCAAGGGAATTCCAGCTTGGAGAATCATAGCACAAGGAGATGTGCAAAATTTACCTACCTTAATAATTTTCTTGCTGTCAGCTTCCTCCATGGATGTGTCTCCCAACTGAGTGATTCCCTTTGTCTTGAATGGATTTATACCAGCTTCCCCATGTGTGTCTTCCTGTGCTGCTGCATGGCATCAAAATGCTAGGAGACTGTAAGCTGCTCCCGGCCATCACGACACAATACTGTTGTTAATGGAGCTCTGTTGTATCATGGCCTGTGATGAGGATCCTGGAGGCAAGAAGTTCAAGTTAATCCTGTGTTGCCTAGTCAGCCCCTTCTGAAATAGCAGGTCACCTCATAGATTGCCATCTCCAAATACAAAATGCAAGTCTCGGGAGCAATTACAGTATACTGTGATCACAAGAGGAGATCTGCTGTGAAATTGTGGTTGAGGTTTTGAATGTTTCAGTTTGCATTGCTTTTTTGGTGATAAAAGAATAGCATCATACCTGTTAGGCCCCTTTTTGAGAATAATTTTCAGTGGCTGTGATTGACGAAGCTGTGGAGCACGGTGTAGTGTCTGGAGATGGCCTCTGCGATGGTCTCAGCTCCTGCTGCATGTTCCCCAGATGCGCCGCTCTGGCAGAATCTCTTGACATGGGCATATTTACACTTGGTTCTGGCATATTTACCATACTTTTGGTAACAGAAACAACTTTGTTGTCTGAATGTTACATGGCAGATATTTCATGAAGATGCATTGTTACTAGAGCTCAGGGTTTACCCTGGAGATGGGGTCACTTCCAGCTGCGGTTCCCCCATACCTTTTGCACTCAGAAACTTACAGGGTCCATCAGTAACTTTCTAGGCTGTGAAACAGCAACCGAGTCCCAGGCTAGCAGCAGGTGAAACAATTCCTGCATTGTCCATCCTGCTGTCGTTGAAACTGCTCAGTCTGGTAGGAAGAGCTTCTGAAGAACATAGGGATGACGGCACAGATCAGACCAAAAGCTGAAGCCCACCACTCTGCCTCCTGCTGTAGTCAGTGTTGGCTAAGAGGCAAAGGCTATAAAAGCATGGCAGGCATACAGTTAAGCTTTACTTTCTATGATCTTCCCACTTCCAGTAATCTGAAGGTTAGAGATTTCCTGGGCCAGTGATTGGATCTCGGTGTTTAATAACACCACCTTGTGATGGATTTTCTTCATTGATCTATCTACCCACCTGGACTTCTGATATTCATAACATCCTGTGGCAATGAGTTCCGCAGCTTAATTGGTGTGGGGAAAAAGTACTTCTTTTTGCTTTTAATCCTGCTGTCTGGTAATCTTGTGTGCTAATCCACAATTTGCTGCTTCCGAGTTCTTCTATGGAGTGAACGAGCATTCCCAATCCTGTTCTCTGTGACAAAAGTGATTTTATAGAGTTCTGTGACATTCCCTCACCATTGTCTCTTTCCAGGCTGAAGAGTCCTTTGAAGTCCTGGGAAATTTTTGAAGGCAGTTTTGAAATGCTTTGGTGAAGGACTCTCTTCCCCTGGGAAATGCTGAGCATTTGAAAATCTCACTGACACCACCTGTACTGGACTGGTGCAGCTCTGGCAGAGTTGAGAAAAAGTTCTTCGTAAGTGGTTGTGGAAAACCATAATTTTCAAAACTGTCCTGAACTCTGCTGGAAACTGCCTGGATAGGACTTGTAATGCCAAATGTTCTTACTTAGACCCCATAGTGGCCCCATTCTGGCTGTACCACATACAGGAGTCTGGAGCACCATGCTGGAAGGGGTTCAGCCTGCCAGCTGTAAAGGGCTGGGCTGTTGAGACACCTGTTAGTGATCCTGCATCCCACTACACCCTAAATTTGTCCTGAACAGACTGCTGACATGTGGCCACTGTTCATCTGCTTGGTCACAGTGTCAGAGCAGAGCCACCACATCCCACTTGGGATGATTTCACATAGTGCTGGGCCAGGAAGGAGCTCCATGACTTAGTCTCCTGCTCCAAGGGCATCTTGTTAGCAGCTTTTCTGGAGAGGGAAGGGAACATACCTCTCTGTGGAGAGGGCAGATTGAAACCCGGCGGTAATACTTGATCATTTGCTGCAGCACATGGATATAAAAAGGTTGGGATTAAGAGGCAGTATATTTCAAAAGAAATTAGCTAGCAAGACACGCATATTAAACGTGTATGGTTTGGAGATTAAGACATCAGGCTGGAACTTGGGATGTCTGGGTTAAATCCCAGCTCTGTCAAAGACTTCTCAGAATATGCTGAGTAGGTCGTGTAAGGTAATACTTTCAGAAAGGACTTGGGATTTGGGACCTTAAATCCAATTGACTTCCAGTAACTTCCTAAGTGTTTAAGGACAGGATTCACAAAAAATACTGAGGCATACTGATGCTCAGCATTATGGCATCAGCTGGTGTGTGCCACGCACCTCTGGCAAAACTGTATGTGCTTTGGGAAGGTACTTCAGCGTGAGGAGTCATGTAGGTGACAGCTGGGGACTCCTGGAAAGCAGGAGTTGTGTGCAGGGCCCATAGTGGCTGTGCATCTTGTACAGTGGCACTCTGGGCTTAATGATGGTCTCTAGGTGCAACCTCAGCACAAATACGTACTAATAAGTGTCTAAGTAGATAAATCCTGAAAGAGCTTTTATATCAACAACCTGAGGTGTGAATACTAATAACAACAGTCATGAAAAGATTGTGCATATTTAAAATCAAATGAGCTTCATTCTTTAGAATTAAACAGTCAGGGCTGTGTTTCCAGCCGGTGAAGTACAGTGATCCATACATTCATTTGCTGGTTGAGCACATGCCTAATGGGTGTGCAGAAGGCTATGAGGGAAACCACCGCCTGCAGGGACACCGCTCACCTGTACAGCTGTAAACCTGCAGCTGGCTGTCCTGCTCCTTTGAAAGAGCAGCCCTAAAGTTCCTTTTCTCTCTTTCAAACCTTTATTAAACTTGTCTAGAAACTATGTATGTTTCGTCTCATGCCGGGATTACAGATGGTAGCAGCCAGCTTGAGAAGGCCCTTTGAGACTAGCTGTGGTCTGAAAGAAGCTTGAGGGTGCCTTAAATACCATCTCAGGTGGGCTCCAAGACTGTCCCAGACCTTTGCTTGCTAATTATCCATCCTGGAAATGATGGTTAGCGTTTTTTTTAAGAGTGTTTATTAGCTGGGTGCTTGTGGACAGTAAGAGCCTGCAGCCTGCTCCAAGAGCTCCCTGCTCGCATGAAATGGGTGCAGCCACCTTCCCTTGGGAAGTACCCTGCTCTCTGGCAGGCAGTGTGGGAGCCTGGCTCACCTCTTCTCTGCTTTCATGTCATGCAGCCTCTCTCTTACTTTTGCCTGTCTGGGACACACAGCCTGCATCAGAGGCGCTAGCTGCCTCCAGCGAGCTGCGAAAGGACAATTTCATAATGAATGAGGGTGATTTGCTAAGTGGGGGGTCCTGGAGCCCAGCCGTAATTGTGCTGCTGCTTCTTTATCTCAGCCTCACACCTGCTCATGTAATGGCCCGACTGTGATATGCTCCCTCCCCCATGTGCATGCTGTACCCTTCTGCTCCCGGAGAAGCCATCAATTCTCTGGCCCTGTTGCAGTCCCTCGCCTTGCTGCCCTCTCCTGCAGCCTGTGGGTGCACACAAATTCCCCCTTGAATTGCAGCAGGGCCTTTATGGACATGACCGCTAACCTGGCTTTCATGTTCTAAGTAACAGGTTTTTTAATGAAATCCTTCTGCCCAAAAGAACTCCTAGAGACAGCTTTCTTCAGATGGTGTTGCTGTAGAAAACTTAGTCACACAAGGATATTATATATATTATTCCTGCCACAGGGAATGTGTGCAGCTTTTTTTTCCCCTGCATGCATTCAATACTGGTGAAAATGGTTGGATTGACAGTGTAGGCAATTAAAAGCTTTAGAAATCCAAAGCAGATGGAATTTCGTTTTATATGTGGTCTTACTATAAATGTACCTTACTGGATTCAGGCCACTGAACTCCTGTGTTTTGACTTTTGGAGGATGTTACCACCTTTATGAGAGTTAGACTAGTAATATTGGCTCCTACTCTGTAAAGGGTACATCCCTTTAATAAGAGGATGTGTAGGGTAGTGAGAGAGTTGAAGAAAGCCCCAGCTCAACTTCATGTGGCAAATTCTCCGTTTGCATTTCTTCCTTCCTTATGGGGTCTCGTAGCCCAGCATGCTCCTGGCCACCTAAAGTCTCTTCCCTTTAACAGGTCTTCTTTTCAGCTGATAGACAAACTTCACATATAGGTAAAAGTCTGTGTCTTGAATACATGTCCCCCAAGCCATCTGTCATCCTGTAGGTGCTTATTTCTTTATACTAATCTGAAACGAGAATCGCAAAATCCAGAAGTGAGAGAGAAAAGAAAGCACGGAGGGGAAAGAGGGGAAAAACCTTTATTCTCTTGAGACACGAATGTCAATAGGTTTGAATTATGGACCTGCTGTAATTAAAAAACACGTAACTAGTTGTTTTTAAATGCAGTTGTTCTACTTAATTGATTTTGCCGCTAGGACCAAAGGGAATTAATTAAATAAATAAAATACACCTTCCTAGTGAATTACTGGAGGCAGCTGAGTCTCTGTTGGATCTAATTGCAGCAAATGCTTGGGTTTGTTGCTAGCAATAGTTTTCTGTGGAAGGGGCTGGGAGAGAAAGGGTAGGGTGGTGTGGGAGGGGGCTCATTCCCTGGCAGCTGCAGGAGGGAACAGGCTGCTCCTTGTATGGTATTTTTCTTCCTTGTCAGCAAAAAGAATATTCGTTTAACACTTTGCATGAAGACTTTGCTTAGAAGGTCTTTATTCATATTTAATTACTAGCTCACTGCAACTCCCATCTTTAATTACTTTCTAAAAAGCAGGTTATAAAAATGCAGTGACATTCTTTTTTGTTACTGCATAAATTACAGGCTTCTCAACTGTTCACCCGAAATCAGCTCAGCCTGCGGGAAGGGTGGGACAGGTTCACTTTGCTGACTTCTGGATACCTCGGAGCTTGTCTGTACCTCACTCTACAGAGCAGGACAAAACCCCTCAGCTGACATTACTGAACTAGCTCTGTGCCTGAAGCCACATAACCATGTTGGCACTGGCTCTGAGCTAATTAACTGTGCAGAGGTTCTCCCTCACTGGGAGGCCAAGCAGCGAAAAGGCTCAGGCAGGGGACAGAGGAAGGATGAAAGAGCTGAGCCTGCCCATCTTTGGCATACGCTATCTCTGGCCTGTGGGCAGCGTTTTCCTTAGGACAGTCTCTGGCATCCCAAGCTGATACCTTTTTCTCTTCTCCTGGCAGATAAAAGAGCTCTTCCTGAGTTTTGAGGACACTCCCTTGGGAGCAGCATCGCTAGCCCAGGTGCACAAGGCAGTGCTGCAGGATGGAAGAACGGTGGCAGTGAAAGTCCAGCACCCAAAGGTTCAAGCTCAGAGCTCCAAGGATATTTTGCTCATGGAGGTAAAAATACCTGTTGACTTTGACTCACAGAGTGATTGCCATTGAAACGTGTGGGGGCTACATTCACCCATGGCATAAGCAGGTATAACACCACCATTCTGTAGCTTTGAAACCAGGAATAATACAGAGAATTGGTGAAGGTTGCAGTGCGGGTGATTGTGTGGACAGAGAGACTGAACAAGAGGGTAAGAGTGAAGGAGGGCAGAAGGAGAAGACAAGTAAACATAAATGACATCAGAGTAAGTCCATATGAAATTTAAGAAGTAGAGAGTGAGTCCTGAAGTCTCTCTTCAGCCTGTGTGCCCATTAACTGGTTGATTGAACTGTTCTCAGTTCCCCTTGCAGTCAGGTCTGTGTAGCCAAGAAAAAATCATTCTCTATGATAAGCATGGTTTTTTCAGTTAAATTCCAATGTGGATTCAACAGTGGATGAGGTCGCTGTGATTCAGTTTTGTTTCTTGATCAGCTCCTTAATACTGAACTGATTCATGCTGGAAACAAAAACACTGAAATATGGAGAGGGTCACCTAACAGAGGCAGGCACACAAATGAGGGATTCAGCTAGGAAAAAAAATTTCAATGCCTCTCTCCTGTTCCTCTCCCGAATGGTGGGTACCACTTATGTTCCCAGTGCAATGCTGTAACTTCTCCCAAAGTTCAGTCTAGCCCATTGAAGGGAGAAAATGGAGAAAATCTGTGGCACTGCACTGCATTGCAATAGTCAACGATGCCAGTGGTGTGGTAGGGAACAGGAAATGGAGATGGGGCTGAGGTGGAGGAGAGGGGAAGGATTAGGTCTGTAAATGGTAACACTAAAGCTTGTAGCTCTCCTAATAAGCATATTTCTGTATGTATAGTACAGTAATGTGCACATCCATTGGCAGACTGGCATGTCCATTGGACTAAAGAGGGGGAGATTAAGCTGAGGAGGTCTGATAAGTGTTTAGAGGGTGCTGCTGATGCAATGACACACAGTTAGCCATTAAAGGAGATCAGGAATCAAAGATCCTGCCAGCACCCTCTCAGAGAAGCACATAACTAAAGCTCCTTTAGGCAGCTAAAACACCCTGGTTTGAGCAATCCTGGCTAGTCTGCAAAGAAGCACAGCTGGTTCCAGCTGAAGCACATTAGCTTGCAGCTGAATATTTGTTTTGAACTTGTAGTGAAAGAAATTTTTGGGTTCAATAAAGATATCCCAGTAAGATGGGATATGTCTGGTTCAGTGCTGGTTTGAGAACACAGAACTGTTTGAATTGGCTTTAGGTCCGTCTGTAGATTTGGATTTGGTTCAGGTCCTCTCCAGGACTGCCTGCAGTGGTCTGCCTGATGAGTTTGCTTTTGTGAGTCATCACATGCACAGCAGTTCTTAGGGGGCTTGTGGCATCCTTCACTCCTGCCCAGGGCAGGATGGCAGAAACTAAGCGATCAAGGAAGAAGTCTGAGCAGGTAATGAAAGACTGTGAGACCAGGACAATAAGAGGATGGTGTATGAACAAGCCTAGATCCACCTTGGGACATTTTCCCTTTTAACAGTGACTGTCGCCAAAAAAAGCTCCCCTCATACTGTGTTGGTATGATTGGTGGTTATACTGGTAAGACATTTAAACAATTTTAGAATGATTGCTGTCTTCTGTTTTTAGACTAACTCTCCTGGGAAACTTGAAACTAAATCAGTGGTTTTCCTTTTGGCAATTTAGTATTGTCCTTCCTCTACAGACAGTCTAGTTTGCATCCTTGAGATCTGTTGGTACACACAGCTAGGGGAAAGCAGCTCACAACAGGACACGTGCAGTCTTGTTTTTAAAGGGTCTCTTGTGGAGTGGTGGCTTACATGCATCATCGTATCCTTGTGTGGGACTATTTTTGTGTAGGCTGCACTGAAAGCCAGATTATGTGCACTGAGGTTCTGGTCCTTTAAGAATCAGACACGTTGCAGCTAAATAGGAGGTTGATTTAAATATTGATGGATTATTTAGAGACTGATGGGAAGGGATCTGAATGGGAAAAGCTAGATGGAAATTTCCTAAATTCACTTGAGGTTTCATAGCATCAGTGCTGACTCTTTAAAAATCAGTACAGCATCTGATAAATCCAGAGAGAGATACCTCGCTGCTCTTCTTTTACCAATACTTATTTCCAGACAATATGTTAGACAGATGTCAGAAAAGGGACAGGCCAAATACTTGTTAAGTATGTCCCTGCTGATCATCAAGTTGGCAAATTGATTCAAAAGAGTATTTAAAGCAAGGAAAAAACAATGCATGAATTTTCTCACATCAGGCACCAACGAAATAATCCTGCAGCCCCTATAAAGTTTATGTACACATTCAGGAAGATCACTGGTTACATTTCATTTGGGTGACATAAATTTGAAAGGATTTATGCCTGTAGATATAACAGTAGAAAAATCATTCAATAGTGTCTGGAACCTGGTGATTACATTTTTAAAGGAACATTGAGTTTGGAACTGACATGCAGATAAGAGAAGTAGAGACAGGGGTGGAGAACAAACGTTTTTACACAGCGGAACAGGAGTAGTGATGGTTCATAAATTTATTTTTTGTCATACATTTCAATGATAGTAGCTTTCTGTGTGTGCTTTAAATGTTCCTCCTGCAGTGCAGGAATTCCCACCAAAGTGGTGGAGATCCAGAAAGGGAAACTGTCCAGGAACACACACTGGCAAGTCTGTTTTCATTTTCAAATGGATGTACAGAACAAGTAAGATAAAGACAGCAAAGTGGATTGCATTTTTATGCTTTATTTTTGTTCTGTGACTCAAGTAGTTAAAAAAAGCCAAAAAAATTATTTCCTTAAGATGTGGTCCAAATTGTCAGCTTGTGTAAATTTGTGGCATTGGTTGAGAAACCGGCTTTTGTTTGAACAGAAAGCATGCTTGGGTGCTGTGCAGTTTTGATTATACTATCCATTCACATAATCTTGATTTTCTTCAGGAATGACAGCCCATATCTTGCCCCTTTAGTGTTGCTTCAAGCAAACATTTCCAGGAACTTTTCGGCTGGCCTTTGCAAGGCCCTGTGCAGCTGAATACCTAATCCCTTTAAGAAGAAGAGGATGCCAGGTGGTGGGTATATGATACTTAGAAAACACCACCTCAGCATTGGTGAGGATAGCTGTGACTGACATTGAGGAGCACCTTGTCCTCTGAGGCCCACCAGAAGTGTCCTTTAAAAATCTCTAGCCTACTATCTGTATCCAAACTCCACTGTCTTCTCTGAACTGCTCAGTCCATCTTCTGTGCTAGCAAAATTCTTGCTCAGCAGTGGAACAAGTAACATAGCAGTGACAAGTCTTACTGTAGATCTTTCTCTTCTACGTTATCTGAGGGCTGTTTGAGTGAAGCCGAACAGTGACTTCTAGAATTATAGGACTCAGAAGAGTCACTCCTGGGCCATGCCCTTGGCGAGATCTGGCCGTCTGGTCTGTTTTCCAGGGCTTTGTTCTCTTACAAACAGCAAAGGAGGCAGCAGGCAGCTGGTCTCCCTTTGGTTTCTGTGCCATCATTTAACTCCTAGATGTGCTTGTGTGGAAGGACAAGCCAAAATTTGTGTTGCATGACCAAGGCATGACACCATGTGTTGTGTTATGATACTGCAGGAACCCTACAAGCACTTGGGGTGCAGATTGGGTTTTTTTGTCTGTAAGTTACATGGAGTGATCCTATCAAAACAGCACTGTGTGTAGCTGCGTGGCTTTGGAGCTAGGGTGCAGCTGATTGTTTGATTCCTTGTTCTCAGGTTCTCCTCTTGGTTGTGAAGCAGATCTTTCCAGATTTTGAGTTCATGTGGCTGGTGGAGGAAGCTAAGAAGAATCTGCCCTTGGAGCTGGATTTCCTCAATGAAGGCAGAAATGCTGAGAAGGTTGCTCATATGCTCAAGAACTTTGACTTCCTGAAGGTGAGGGAACACATATTTCCATGTATGTATGTGCGTTAATAGTCTCACTTTATGCGTCTTGTGCACCTCATTCACCACCTGGAGGAACCCATACAGAGGGAGAATGGAGTTCGGTCTCTCCATGTTGTTCATCCTAGACTGCTCTAATGATATGGACCAGAAACTGCTTTGAGACATGCTTCCTCCTTGTCTGTTTCCTACTGTAGGCATTGTATAGTGGATGAGGAGTGATGGCTTGGGGCCATCAGTCTCTGGAGCCTGTTACTCATTTTCCCGAACACTGTTTCTGAACTTGTCCAGAGACCTGTGAATTTGCCACTCTTTGCTGAGCCATCTGATGGTACCTTTTCCTGGGCTTTTTCACAACTGAGGGCAAGAAATGGACATAAAACAGAAAAGCTAGACTGAAGCTGATGTCAGGTAGGATTGGGGACACTGTATCTCAAGAGGAAGCATGTTTGTATGAATCCTTCCTCCAGCAAAAAGGCACATTCTCACTCTGGAATTGAGCACACAACCTTCGTACACATCCGTGGCTAATGCATTCGTGTTACCTTCATACACAAACTCAATGGCACCCGTGTTGTGCTCTTCCCCACTGACACCCTTACCCCACCTCCACTGCTACACACCAACTAAGGTCACTGACAAATGTCTCAAATACGATCAGACATGTACACGTTGCGTTCTTGGAAAGACGTAAGCTCACATCTTCAGACTCGCACATCCACGAATCTTTTGCTGACATACAAGAGCTGCAAGCCTCCACTGTGTGCATTCTGGAAATAGGCAAGTATGGTCAAGCACACATGGTGCTGTGGTCACAGTCACTGACATAACTGCATTTGCATGTTACACAAAGGCAGCAAAACCCACACCCTTTGAACCCTCCTGCATACACACATCAAAATGAGGTTTTCACTTCCCGTTTATGCAGAAGTCCCAAGATGGAAGTGACAGATGTCTGAAATGAGGTGAGATTTTGTTAGGCTTTACAGGCTGATGCATCCATTTTTTCCTTGCTTCCTCCATGCAAGGGCTATAATTCCTTGTCACCTGACTCCAGGTTTGGGACAGTCCTTTTGGAGCCCAGTGGCAGCAGTGGCCTTCCCTTAGACACAGATAGCTAAAAGCAACCAGGGCTACAGAAGGCCAAAGGCCAATGATTTTGCTGAGTGGGCGCTTATCAGAAGTGATGCACCTTGGAGAGCTGTATCCGTTGCAACTGTAACTAGGATACTGTGAAGTAAATCCCCATGGAGACGGCCAATCACCTCCTTGCTGGGTTAAGGAGCTATCATGATATCAATATGTGTAACAATAACAAATGGCTTGAGATGGCTAAATAATGGATCCTCCCGTCTGACCTGCCAATTCAGAGACGCGTTCATCACCCAGAGGCAACGGAAGAATTGGGCTCCTGTATCATTAATTTTCCTAAACACGCTAGAAAGCTGAGAAGTAGATTTTGTGCTGCGAACCTGTTTGAGCTTTTAAAGCCAGAGATAAATTGTTTCCATGCAGTAGCATTACAGCCAAACGTCTGTGAGTATTTTAAAAAAAAATCACTGAAGAATTTGGCTGTGAGTGAGAGGGGCATCTCTGACAACATGGATAGTGCTTTAGAGCCCACTGACTTACCCCTGTAAATATTGAGACAAGAGTGAGCGTCATCTGAAATGATCTAAAGCAGCAGGGATCAGTGAGCTAATTGAGCTGGGGAACTGTTAGTTTTGGAGGTGGTTTGCTTTCTCACCAATCTAAGTGCAAAGAATGGATGTCCAGATAAGCTGGGAAGGCTGCGAGTAACTGAATCCCCCGTGCCCATAGTGGGTCTCTAGCATCAAAGTCTGTGCAAGGTTAACATGCAAAGTATGGCAGGAGTGTTGAATGGTGGGACTGAGGGACATTGGAATTGCTCAGCAAAGGAGTCGCACACACATGGTAAGGTAGAAGTGGGTGACATTGGGAAAATGGTCTCTCCAGGACAGGGGCAGTGGGGGAGGCAGATAGTTTGTGAGGAACTGAGACACTGTCAGTAGTTAGAAGCAGAGCATGAAACAAGTGCTGCTTGTTTAGCAGTTCAGGTGAACTACGGTGGCCTGACTGTTTCCCCTGGCTTTGGTGGCACTAGATGGACTACACCTCCCACCTCTTCCTGCCTGCCCCAAGGTGCTGGACCCTTGCAGTCTGCGAGTCCTGAGTCCACAGCCAAGTCAGGCAAGTGAGGAGAGAAGGCTGCACAACTGGCTTTCTCTTCACAGGATCCAAAATGTGTATCTCTGTGCTGGGGCATAGTAATGGGAATGGTGGAGCTCCCTTGTGTCTTTGGTAAAATGTACCTGTGTGGCTTCACCCATGTGCAAAGGCAAATCCGGACAGCTTGAGAGACTGGTCAGCACAGTGATGTGAGGAGTATCCAAAGGGAACTTCAAAAGGACTCTTGACAGTAGGGACTCCATCATGAAAAGGATTTGGCTGGAGAGAGAGGCTGGAAAGGGGGAGCCAGCCTGAGCAACGCCTGCGTCACTGCCTCCCTGGGTGACACCGGGTCTCTTACTGGTACCTCACTCCACTTGATTTACTGCAGATTGAATGAAAAGTGCTTTGACATTTTACGCTTGTTACTGTGTCACATTGAAAAGAAGATAGTTAGGGTCTCCCACGGTTTCTGTGACAAGCCCCTTATTTGTGACACTTGATTTTTCTCCCAGTTCAATTGCAGATGGCCTAAGCACGCAGGGTTTGTCAGCTCAAAGGTGTTTGTGTTCCAAGAGGCTCTGTGGAGAAACAATTTATGGTGATGGCTTATCATTTTTAGAGCTGTATAAGTGGGCCCTGTGCGTAGAAAATGAGGTGCTGCTCCTGTCTAAAGGAGCTGAGTAGATGATTCAGAAACTTGCAATAGGTGCTAGTAAACAGCCCAGCTAGAGGAGCTGCAGAGCAGATAAGGAGGCTCTCAGACATCAGTGGGAGTGTGATGGTCAAAATCTTGTAGAACATGGCCAGAAATGTTGCACGAGTACAGATTCTGCTGCTGTTGAATTGGTGTGCTGTCCTTGGGAAGAGGCTGGTAAATAGATTTACCTCCCTTGTGCTCAGGGAAAAAACAAGCCCTCACTTCAGCCTCTTCCATTTTTGCTCCTTTTTCTGGGTTGTGTGTGATATATTCTCCTTGCTTTCCCAGCCTGTTGTTTGACCTTACTCCTCTGTTCCTGTTTCAGGTCCCCAGGATCTACTGGGAGCTCTCAACAAGGCGTGTCCTTCTCATGGAGTTTATGGAAGGGGGACAGGTGAACGACAGGGCCTACATGGAGAGGAATGGCATCAACGTCAATGAGGTAGTTTCTCAGACGTCTCTGAATTGGGCGTGGTGGGCAATGCAAAACTGATGTTGACATCAACTGACGTTGATGCAAAACGGAGGCTGGCAGGACAGGATGGGGCAGAAAAGGGAGCACATACAGGTGTGAACAGAGCAATCAATCTGCGATTGTACAGTTCTTGTGCTTCTGGGAAAAGTACATGCCTTTTGCGGAACACTGTCCTGTAGGCTGCACAGCTAGAGGGATCTTAAAGGAGACAAGTGGTGAAAGATGACCATGCTTTTATATTACATACACCCATGGTTTGTGCCAAGACGGCAATCCTGTTACCCTAAAGGAATAACTTCAGCTTCTGATTCTTTTTATTTCTGTTCTTTCCCTCTTTTTCTTCTGCATTAACTTTCTCCTGGATTGGATGTAGCTTTTATATCCCAACAGCTATCACCTTATGCAGGAGATATAAATCATAGGTCTTATATGATCACAGTTACTAGAGTGCTGGAGCCTCAGCCAGGATGCTTTGTGTAATATTCTGATGTGGGTTGTTTTCTTCTGCTTTTCAAAATCTCCCTTTTTCTTCTGGATGCAAGTTTTCTTCTTTGCTTCCTGGCCCTACATTACTGTGTAGTTTTGCAGTCCTTCACTGAACTGTTGCCAGATTTCATCCCTACAGAGAGGCTACATTTCCCTGAGGAGTGAAGTAGTTTGTATGTGTGGCGTGAAGTTGGGAGATTTGGATTCTCTGTGGCCGAGAGATTCTTGAGGAAAAGAAGGTATTACTTCCCAGAAGGGCTGAGAAGATGCTGGGGAAAGGGTTTTGAGCCATTGGACAGTGTGTCAAGCTAGCCCTCCCAGTGAGTGCTGGCTGAGGTACCTCTGCTTGCCTTTCGGCTTGTGCCCTATTGATGGGTCTCAAAGCTGCATTTGGTTGACTGGCTATCAGAGAGCTATGGCATAAAATCAATTGTACTTAATCTGTCCATCCACTTACCTCTGAAATCTGAACGTGTCCTCTCTCTGCTCTTCCTCCTCTCTGCTCCCTTTCTATCCATGGTAAAGTTCGTGTGGCATCAATTAGAGACATGTCAAAGACCTCTCAAGGGAGGGGAAATGTGAGTTTGGTATGCCACACAAGGAGAGAACGTTAAGTGTATCTTCTCAGCTGCCTCCCTAAGTCAGCATGCAGCTCTGCCTAAAGAGCTCAGCCAAATCACAGGAGGACTGAGTAACCTGCCTGTTTCTCCGCCTGTTTCTCTTCACCTCTTCCTCTGCTCTTGCACCCCACAGAGGTCAATGAGATATTTTCTAGTAACCTCTGCAGGCAGAAAAGTGGACACCTTTTCATGTGTTTCTCCACTGAAATACAGGAAAGGAAGGTGTAAGGTTAAAGTAGATTTTGAGACTGTCTTTCTATTGTAATTGGGACAAACAAGCCAAGGTTAATGGGTAATAGTGAACAGTGCTCTCTTCCCTGCAAGATGTCTGGTCCATTTTCATTCAAGGGACTTCTTAAATGAACACAACCTCACCCATAGATAGTGCAGTCTCTCTCCTTTCATGTCTCCCATCAGGAAGAAATTGGAGTATTTGGGTCACTACTTTTCCTCCTCCTCCCTCTCATCAGGGCATCACGGAGGTCATGGTCAGAGGTAGACATAATTCCTTCTCATGTCTATTTTGTGCAATGATCTTTCTTTGTGTTTACCAAGGTAAGTGCCTCGATGCATCTGGTCTGCAAAGAGCACCACAGTGTGACTTGAGAACATGGTAGCTCATGGACTTTGCTATCAAGAGAGATTTTAAAAGCCTTGTCCGTGGCAGAACACACAGCTTCATTCACCTGGACAAATCAACCAGCCAAAAGCAAGAGAGTAGTTTCTTTTTATTCTATCCTACTTCTGCTATAAAGGCAAAGTTCAAGTCTAGCGCACAGTGCTCAGATACAACGGTAAATATTCCTCAAGTCTTGAAACAGTCAGTCAGAAAGGCTAGTTTTGATGTGTTAGCAGGAGGACTCTTGAGCAGTATGTACATTCAGATGTTGAGCGAAGCTTCCTCGCAGTTCTTGGAAAGCACATCTGTCCTGAGATTGAGGTAGCTAGCATAGTGTAGTTCCCTGGGACTTTGGTTGCTGCTTTGAAATTTCTCAAACTGCTGGACATAGCAAAGTTGTCTGGAGAAGCCCAGGCAAAAACACTGTTTGCATTTTTCCATAGCTTTCTGCAGCCAGTCAGGGTGGAAAATTCAATGACTTCAGCCTTTCAGTGGGATATTTTGCTGCCAGTATGTGCCAAAATGAAGTAAAGCAGCAGCTAATTTATATTTTCCTAACTTGCAAAGGTTTTTGCTTGTGATAGGAGAGATTTAGGATGAAAATTTAGCTCATTTTTTTGATCATTCATGCCTTTGGGTAGGTTATTTTGAGACGTCTTGGCACGATAGGTTCCACGCAGCAATGAGACCACGCATTTAGCTGATTCTGAGCTGGTCTCTGAATGATGGCTAAGATGTAATTTTAAAAAAGTTGTATGTAAGTCTCAGAGGGTTCTGGCAATCTGTCAGCTCCGTAGTAGGACTGAGTTTCTGCAAACTCTTTCAGTGCCTGTGCTAAGCTATTCTTTCTTCCTTTTCTCTCCCCACCTTCTGAAATGAAGGATTAACTTTTACTTATTGCCCATAGAGCAACAGCAGAAAGGAAGGAATACTGAGCCTGTCAGAATCATGTGATGGGGAGTAAGGTCTGTTATTATGGGCACAGTAAGATGAGGAAGGAGCAGACTTCTCTGGCAAGGTGCAGCAGATGGGGACAGATACGACCAAGGTCCATTATTAGCTGCTGCTGCTGCCCTGGATAAAGAGCTGCATAGTGTGATGGTGAGGTGAGCAAGAGGCAGCAGACACTGAAAGGAGCATGAGGAGAGGATGGCAAGCCAGGTTTCAAAACTGTGGCATGGCTTATAATATACAACAGTTCTGGCTTTCAAGACATGCATTAGCTTCCTATAAATTGTCCCAATCTATTTATCTATCAACCCCTCTATCATCTTACTCCATTTTGTTTTACTGGGTGGAGGAAGAGGAGTCTTCACTAAGCAGGATTTCTCTTGTGTGACAATGCAGCCTTGAAAAGCAAGCTGAGCCTCTCCTCTCTAAATGGAAAGGATCCCTGAGGTGAAAGCTCCCTTCAAACCAGGTTACTGACATTTACTTAATACCGTCTGTAGCAGGATTATCATTAAAGCTGCCCAAAAGCACATTAATCTCTCTGGATCCGTCCAAGCGCTGGATTGTAATGGCATTTAATCAGAGAAGGCTTTGATTTCTAAAGACAAGTGCAGACGCTGAAATATCTGGCTGTGGAACAGTTACTTATTCATGTGCAAGTGTAGCAGAGGATGAGCATGCAGCTAGGATATTGACGGTGGGAGGGAAGCCTGGAGAGGGGAGTTACCAGGAAATGAGCTGGCGTGAATTTTGAGGGAAGACCAGGCCATGGCAGGGTTAAGAAGGGGGCCACCTGGAAACTGGGCTGTGCCTGTTTCAAGACACAAGAGCATTTACAGTTGGGGTGGGGAAGATACATTTGGAAGAAGTGGGTAGAGCAGGGAAGGGAGGAAAAACAGACTGAGTTCTCAAGATGTTTGTAGCATACTGTGTGCAGGAGGGAAGGAAGGACAGCAAGGCTACCTAGAGCACAGACTTTTAAAAGAAGATCTCAAATGGCACAAATGCTCCTTTTGCAGCCGTCCTGATTTTACCTGTTTCATTTAGAGAGACTGTGCCTGTATACAAATCCTAATGTTATCTCTGATCTGCTGCATGGGTCCTCCCTGTCCCTCCTTGTGATGCTCTGCCTGTCTCCACAGAGGCTGCTGGATCAGCAGGCTGTGGGAGCTGTGTGCGAGTTTACAGATGCACTTGTGGCGTGTGCTGTATTGCCTCCAACTAACCAGCCAGCTCAGGTAGCCAAGTGGAGAGTCCCCCATGATCGCCCTGACTTGGACTTGAGTCAGGGAAAGAAAATGATGCCGTGTACTTCAGCTCACTAAGAGCCTGGTCATGAGCCATGGATGATTCAGAAGTCAGGAAAGTGTTTTGTCCAGCTGAGAAGTAAAAGCAAACAGCTAAGGTACTTAAGATGATCTACTGTGCGCAATTATTGCCATCTGTCACTCCAGCCTACTGTGGCTTTTTTCTTCCTTCTGTTACTAAATGGGTTCTGCGCTGGAATGGTATCTCTTAGCTCAATAAAGAGCCCGGCTACCTTCTCATGGTTGACAGCTTTGCAACTTGAAATATGCTTTCAGTGTGGGATTTACCCTTCTGCCAAGAGTCGGTAGCTGCTGCCTTGTAGCTGCTAAAATTTAAGTGGGATTTCCCAGGATGGGATCCCTTTGTCAGCACAAGTGTGGAAACCTTTCACGTCTCAAGTATTTGTGCTTATAACACTCAAGTGTTAGATGAAATTGAGCATGGAGAAGAACACTCTTTCTGGGGAAAAAAGCTATTCTTGCTCTTCGCACCTGCCACTTTAGTCCGGGGAGAGGTTTCCTTGCAGATTCCCCTACATTTCCTCTTGTCTGAAGCTTGACAAAAAGTCACAAGGCACTGGTAAGCAAGGATAGTGACCTCCAGCATTTCCAGCTTCTGAACTGTGCAAAGACACCAGGTAGAAGAGTTAAATTGCACACGAACCCCTTTCTTACTGAAAGTCAGTCTTAAGCATCAGTGTCAATCAATTGCTTGTCTCATCAAGATGCTTTACATTAAATCCAAGGAAATGCAACTACATTTACAGCCAAGGGAAAATGATCCCTACGGCCATTTTGGGTCTGACAGAGATGCAAGAAACAATTAAATAAACCATGACTGGTATTCTCTACCTGTGTCCTTTTGAGAATCTGTAGAAATCTATCAAGTTAGTCTCTCAGTTCCCTGAGTGGATGAGTCAGAATATTTCTTCCCACTTAAATGCCGTGGAAGATGGGGCATTGAGCAGGAAAATAATTTCCTCAGTCCCCAACAGAGAGTATGGGGCATGCTAGGAGTACACTCCAGGAGTCCTAAAAATTATTCCTGTATCTTAATGACATCATGTGTGTCCAGACATCACCTTGCTGTGATGCTAGATCAGTGCATAGTGATAGTACAGCTTTACAGAGCACTGTGTTTTGATCCTCACAACTGTATCACAGAGGACAGAGTGTGAAATCCCATCTTTTGGGTGTGACCATCCTAATCTGCTATGGAGAAGAGCCATTTCAGAGCACAGACACAGCAGGCTCCAAATTGTGGCTATTTTCCATCTGCACCTTTTGCTAATTTGACACCATTTAATTGGGCAGGATTGCCCTAGCCGGATTAAGCAAACCCTTAGATGGTGGCTGTAATAACGATGAAAGAAAGCAAAAACCCAATGCACTCTTCAATCCAATTAACCTTCGATTAAAATTCCAAAATCAATGCTATTATTTTGGCCTGAGGAGGTAATATTGAGTCCTGAGAAATGAGCTGCACAACGACCTTTACTTTTAATGAGATCAATAGAAGTTAGTGTCGCCATCTCTTAAAATAATTGGCAAATATTACAGCCAAATTAAGGCCAGAGACTCGTATCTGCTCCTGATCTAAAGAGACAGTCACAGATGGAGGTGGGACAGGAAGGGATGATGCCCTATCAGGCAGTTTCATCTGGGACTTATCAGGGGCAGGCTGTGAGATCAGCTGTACAGGACCGTGTCACAGGATTTTTTTTCTTTGCCTTTTTTCTTCATGTCAGTTGGAGGCATGGAGCCAGGACTACTCCAGCTTGCTCACAAGACCAGGAAAGTATCAGTGACTCCCTGGATAACCCAGGCTGGTTTGTTACAGTGCAGCTACCCATGAACATATGTGCCATCTTTTTACTGTGGCAGTATTTATAGGCTCAAATTTGCACGCATTCTTTCCTTTCTGAGAAGTTTCTTGCTAACTGTTTTTTATTGGTGTTTGTAAAGATACTCATTTGTGATGGACTTCCCGGTCAGGTTGCTCTGTCAGCTGGGTGTGCTGATTTGTTAAGAGGAGAGTTGTGTACAAGGGCTGGTGTGTGCCCAGGAGTTTGCAGCTATCGTGTTGTATGCAAGGGAGTATAATACGGGTTCATCAAAAGTAGCTCCTAGTAGATCATACGAGGGTAACAGGTTGTCCAGGCTTTCAAAATTGATGGCAGCAACAGTTTGCAGGTGTGTACATATACAAGAAGAAATTTATCACTGGTGCTACCTATACTGCAGCTTGGGATCCTCTGAATTACATGACAGAAATGCAGAAGGTGCTTCTGCATCCTTGGTGTTTAAACCTTCCAACACTGGCAGACTGCCCCTCCTCTGCCATTCCTTAGCCAGCTTTGGAATCTTGAGCTCTTTTTATCTTTTTCCCAAGTAAATTCCTCCTGCATCCTGCTCATTTATTTGCTTTCTCTGAACTCACTCGGTGTAGTCTGCAACTGTTTGTTAACGAGGTGTCTGGAAGTGAATGCAGGATTCCAAGGGTGATTATTATTTTTTTATGGTGTGCCGCAGAACGGTGCTGGGGGACCCTGGTAATGATAAGGACCTCATTGTGTTGGATGATAAACAGGGAAAGGAATGATGACCTCTCCGTGTCATGACAAAATGCCTGTGTGTTTACTTTCGTCTTTGCTTCCGTAAACAATTGCAACCTTTTGTCTAATTTGTGATGCCCCTTCACCCGAGGTCTTACACAGCCTAAATGCATGCTGAATTCCTCCCTTCTCCTGGGTGGAGGTTTTCACGCGTTTGTTTTCTCATTTCACCTAACTGCATTCTTCCAAAGTGAATTCTGTATATGTTATTTATCCAGTGGCCTTCTCAGTAAGGGTGGAATAAAGGTCCGTAGTGATGGGGCACAGTACTGGATAGTTAATGTATATAAAGGTTTCATTTCTTTTCCCTAAACTTTTTCTCTAGAAACATGAACTCCTTTTGTATAAATTATAATGCTAGGTCACTATTCACATATTACACACTAAGCCCTAGAAACATAACCTTCCTTTTTTGTTTAAATTCAACAATATTGGTGCTTTCTATCTTAATTTAATTTTAATCCTATTTTAAAGGCATGTCAACAGACAAAAATATACGAAAATACTTTAATGCGCAGCACAGCTCCATCTCTTACCCTCGGTAATTTTTTTTCCCAAAAGTAAAGACTGTTTATATGCTTATATCATAAATCCCTGTAACATGTCTTCTGTATGCTAACTAAATTATACAGTATGTGTTCCTCTTTCTTAAAAAAGCCATAAAGTCTAGTCTCGATGAATTAAGGAGTGAAGGTACCTCTTCTGAGGAAAAGGTAAATATAAGTACAGCAGGGAAGGGAGAGAGGATGGGGATCTTGCAGTGAGGATTATCTTGTACCCATGACCCAGCCTGTGGGTCTGAACAGGGCCGTGAGCCCTCTGTTTTCATGGGAAGATGAATCCTGAGCTTTTTGTTGTTGTTGTTGCATTGTGGACTGTGAAAGGCTATGACCACAGATCTGTTCAGTAATCTGTCTGCTGCTGGTGACTCAGGACGGGAGACCTTCCCCGTACCTGGAGGAGCCTACAGCCATACCATAAGATCCTGTTATGAGGGTGGCATGGATAACTTGGTGAGAGGTGTTTTTGTAGGATCCTAGGATATATTGAGATTGGAAGGGACCTCAGGAGGTCTCCTATCAAACCTCCTGCTAAGACAGGGCCAGCTATGAGGTCGGACCAGGTTACTTAGGGTGTTACCCAGTCAGGTCTTTAAAACTTCCAAGGATGGAGATTGCACAACCTCTCTGGGCAGCTTGCTCCACTGCCTGACTTTCCCAGCCTATGCTGTTACTGCAGCACAGAAGGAGAATCTGGGCACTTAGAAGCAGCCCATACTCCCGTGCGCTAAATGAATAGCTTTCCAGGCTTTAGCCATGACCAACCAGCAGGTTCGCAGAACTGCCAGCCCTTGTCTGGACTTGTGTTTAATGGGTGTGAAGCATCACATTGCACCCCAGGTTGTCCCTGAGTCCTCATCTTCAGTTCTGTGCTCTTCTAGGTCCCTGGAGGACAAACAGCTGAGGCAGAGAGGGCAAAATGCGGTTCGCTCAGTGTGTGCGCAGGTATTATGGTTGATGCTATGATCAGTCATCATGTCGAAGTCCATTTCCCCTGGTGTGCAGGTCCCTGGGAGGCTGTGTGAATGAGTGACTAGCTGGCACGTCCTTGGACTGTCAGCAAGTGCTGCTCAGCTGTTCTAGGTCACAGTACCTGGTACTTTGGTCCTATTCAATTCTAGAGCTTGTTAATCTAGGAGACCTGTAAGGGTCACTTCATTCCTCCAGTGATGTCTGCTGGTGATTCAGAAGGGAAACATCATTCCCCTCAGTCAATACTTAGAGTAACACCTTGTGGCATTAGGGGAGCTGCACTACAGGAGACCACAGGGCTGGGCTGTGCCACCTGTGTGGGTGGTTTGGCATGGGGGCAGCATGCTCCATGATTCAGGAGTGGCTCCAAGACCCACTTCAGGGATGGAGGGTTGTCCCACCTGGTCCTGAAGCTGTGCCTGTTGCTGCAGAGAGGGTTCCCGTTCTACCTCCTTATTTGTAGTTACTAGGGCACTATTCATAACGAACACTCTTCTTAGAGGTGGCTGTGTTTCAGAGGTGGGTAAAGCAAGCCCTTCCCTGGCTGTCAGGTTTTCTGCAGGATGAGCCATCGTTAGTATCCCTGTGACCTCTTCTACCACCTCTGCTTATGGGGACAGCTGCCTGTTTGCTGCTTACACTCTGTCCTGGGGACATGCTTGGAATCACGCATAACTATTGTTTTTTAGTTGCTTATTCAGCACTCAACTGTGGAGCACCATGCCGCTCTCTGATGGCAGGGAGGGCTGGCGGTGGGATGTCAGGGCGAGGCTGCGGTGTTAGTGCATGGCAAGGGATTGATCCCAGGCCCTGCAGATGTGTGCTTGCTCCTAGGAGGTTTTTAACTTTAATAACATCTCTTGGTGATAAGGAGCAGCGGCATGGAGGGACACAGCAGTGACGGGATGATTTAAACAGGCTTTCTGTGCTGCTTCATCTTCACAGACATCGCAGATCAGATTAGCATGGGTCTGAAGGAAGAAAGAGGGAAAGTGGGGGACAGTGTGATGGAGAGGAGAGGGAACCTGTGTTCATTCTGGTAAGCAGATGGACAGGCTCAGACTCCTTCCACCCCTCCTCCACTAGGTCCTGCTGCCATCCACGGATGGAAACACCTGAGTCTTCCTCTGTGCGGTCTTTCACCCACCCCACCAGCTCTTTCCATGCCTTCCCTGTGAATGCCTGCCTGCCCCGTCTGCTGTCTCATTTTCATCCTCATTACCAGAAACCCCATTCCTACCCACAGGTCTTTTCTCTTTTTTATGCCAGGCAAGTGTCATTAAATGACCCCTGACTCCTCGAACAGCTTTATGGTGCTCCCTGTATGGATCCTTCCCTGAATGCCCTGGGTCACCCCATGGCAGATGCCAGCAGCCACGCTGTGCATTTGTCAGTGCGGGGAGCTGCGAGAGCTCTGCATGGGGACACGGGCATGTACCAGGCCCTTGCTCCCTGCAGTGCTGGCGTGCGGGGGCTGTGTCCCCTCCCCAGTAGGCACCCTGCTGTGGGTCGCAGTGTGTGACCATCTCCTGTCTTCTCACAGATCTCTCGCAACCTGGGGAAGCTCTACAGCGAAATGATCTTTGTGAACGGCTTTGTGCACTGTGACCCGCACCCAGGCAACGTGCTCGTGAAGAAATGTCCAGCCTCTGGCAAGGCCCACATTATCCTCCTGGACCATGGGCTCTACCAGGTACGTAGCTATGGGGGGCTTCCAGGGCCTTGTGAGGCTGCCTGTGAGCGTCAGACTGAAAGAGTACAGCCAGCTGCAGCCTTTCCCCCTCCTAAGCCCATATGAATACATTTTTCCTATTACTCCCATAACCCTCCAAGGATATTTCCTGGCTCTGAAATGGGGGATAGGGCACAGCTAGGGGGTGCAAAGCTTTTCCCCCAGTTCCCTGTCTCCTGTGGACTTCTGGGGACCATGTCTCCCTCCCCAGGTGCTGAGTGAGTCATTCCGCATGGACTACTGCCGCCTTTGGCAGGCCCTCATCAAGGCCGATATGAAAAGGGTGCAGAAGTACAGCCAGCGGCTTGGGGCAGGGGATTTGTACCCCCTCTTTGCCTGCATGCTGACCGCCAGATCCTGGGAGTCTGTCAACAGGGGCATTGACCGGTCGCCAGTCTCAGCCAGCGAGGTAGGTCCTGTGTGCCCTTCCCTATCACAGGCCCTTCCTTCTCCTGGAGCACCTTTCTTTTTCATAATCACTTGCACCACTGATATTGCAGCAATGCTGGGCAACCCCTAGCAGCTCTGCAGCAAATTCTGCATAAACAGCTGAGCTAGAAAAAGCCAGGACTCCTTCTGCAATGTGTTTCATAGTGGCTGAACTTAATTTCCCAGTTTCACTTGTCATGGGCTGCTTAAATTTTGTATAATATTTTAATGGCTAAGTGTTCACCAGTTCTGGCAGGGGAAACATTTGTAGATCAGCCTTTTCTTAAAAAAGTGTTGAATGCAGCTGTGCAGGGAACCATCAAGGAGGATAGGTTAAGGTAGAGGAGACATAAAGGCTTAGTGGGAAGACATGAGAAGGATAATGCATTATCACTATGCATGTAAATGACTATCAGCGCTGATACAAACTCCTAAAACCCCTTGGAAATTACGTCCCAATCAGAAACCCTATTAACTTGGAGTCAAGGTTGCTTAACTGCAAATCCTGTCAACTCAATCACTGCAAATCTAGGAAATTGTCACTTACATTTTCCACCCTTTCCTGTCCACACATGCTGGGATCCTTCTCATGCCTCCTCACACTCCTGACGTGCACACACCACCTTAAGAATAGTAGCAGCCCCTACAACTGTCATGTTTGTAGAGGTGAGCATATAGTGATGTGATTTCAGCCAATGGACTAGTGCCTGTAGGTAGAAATGCGTTGTATCCTATGGTTTCATTTTTTCTGCACACATTTGTAGTAGAGAAGATGAAACTCATTTAGGTAGTGTTATAGTATTGTCCTGTGAAAATCTCTTCTGGAAATTCCTTTGGGTTGGTGTTTCATTTTGATGGGTGTGGCAGAATTTGCTGCACTGGCTTGCCATCACCTGTAGCAATGAGTAGGTCAGATACCTTGGGTAACAGACCCCCGTGCCCAGTAATTTGATTGCTTCCTACCTGAGTTAATTTTATACATATTTGAAATAATATATAGTGGCTGTCTAGCAGATACGGGCTTGATCTGGTGAGTTCTGGAGCTGGTAGCTCCATAAAAGAATTCAGAGGCACCAAGACAAATTGACACAGAGCTGGCTCCAATACTACAAGACCAGTGTTGAATCTGAGCTAATAAGCACTGCTCATCCTAAACTGGCTTGCGAAGGTTATGCCAGAGGTGTAGCTGCAGCCGCATGGTGCCTTGTGTGGGCTAATGAACTTTGTCATTGGGTTGAATTGCGTGTGTGGAACTAGCTCTGTCGTCTTTGCCTACATGACACAATTAATGCTGAAACTGGATAATCCTGCCACAGATAATGGGGAGCCGAGCAGATTTGCTGTGGCATTAGGAAATGAGCTGCTGCCTGCCCTTGTTTAGAGGTGAATTTGAAAGATTGTATCAGCAAGAGCCAAGCGCTGTGTAGGCAGGTACCATCAGCACAGAGCTCCAGAGAGTGTGCTTGAGGATGTATCGACATGAGAGTGGCTTGCGAGACAAGGCAGCAGCCCTCCTGAACCAAAATCTTACCTGTAGTGCTCTGTCCAGTCTGGGGCACTGCATCTCAAGACTGGGGTTTGATGGGGCAAGTCCAGTAGGAAGCTACAAGGACTAGTGGTCAAGCAGATGCAACCCATGAGGTAAGTCTGAGCAAGTTAGGGCAGAAAAAGTCTAGAATAAAGCATGGGTCAAGAAGGCTTATAGTAGTCATTTTCAAATCTGTTGAAGACTGCTGCAAACAGGACAAGAAGTAACCGGATTTAAATTTAGCTAAGGAGATTGGGGTTAAACATAAGGAAAGCCAGATCTAATGGTAAGACCAGCAAAATGCTGGTGCGGATGTTCTGGGCAGGCTTTGAGTCACATCCCTAGAGAGTTTTAGGAGCAGGCTATGCAAATGTGTGAGGATTGCCATAGGTGTAGTTGTTCCTGCCTTAAGCCAAGGGCCAGGCAGCTGACCGCTCAGGGTGGCTGCTAGCCTCATCTCATCTGATTTTATGACTGTGTTTTGCTGCATCCTGCAGCAGCCTCAGCAACTGCAGCCAAGGGGCTTTTCTCAGGTCCTGTGGCATAGCTCATTTCTTTCCCTGCACACAGGCTTTGCCCTTGACAGAAAATGACAGTTCTGATGACAGATCGTGTGGTTGTTTTGTGATGTGGACAAGCAGCTGGAGCTAAAAATGAAAAGAAAAGAAATAGAAAAGAAAACCTATGTGTGGAAAATAAAGTAGGCTCTGCAGTGATGCTGCCTAGGATAAGAGATAATCAGGGAGGAATTTTCTGCCACCAAATAATGGAACAAAACATTTAACATTTAGGAGAGCTAAGCGTCTTCTTGCTGAAGCTTTGTGTATTTTGTCAGTGACAGAGGCAGGAGGACACAAAGATTTATTTGTCAGCAGCAAAGCAACCATGGTGGTGGGTGAGCTGTCTACATCTCTGACCATCATGGCCTGCACACTTGATTTGTGCAGGTCTGTTCCTTTATAATAAGACTGAAATTCACAGCGAGCGTGAGATCCCATATCACGAAATATAGGCCAGCCAGCCCTCATTCCAGAGGAGAGTAGGTTTTAGAACTGTCCTTTCCCACAGAGGAGCCTCCTTCCTGTCAGGAGTCATTTGCTGCCCTCTGCATGTGTTCTGCTGGATTCTGGAGTTTTCAAATGTTCCAGGGGCCGATTTATGTCATGTCCTCTGTAGAAAGAGGTGGGGACATGGTATGCGTGTGGAATCAGCTCCATACCACACTCAGGTCTAAAAAGAGGCAGAAGAGGGGGAGCTGACTGTCTTGTGTGATGCTTGTAGGGAAGGCCATCTGAAGTGGCTCAGGCTGTAGCCCATCAGTTATCACTGGGATCTTACCATGGGCTCTGTGTTTGTTGGAAGCTAGGAAACCAAGGAACATGAAGGATCACCCTGTGCCTGTGTCCTGGTTTCGGCTGGGATGGAGTTAACTTTCTTCTTAGTAGCTAGTACAGTGCTGTGTTTTGGCCATGATGTGAGAACAATGTTGATAACGTGCTGATGTTTTTAGTTGTTGCTGGGTAATATTTATGCTAAGTCAAGGATTTTTCGGTTTCTTGGGCCTTGCCAGCCAGAGGGCTGGAGGGGCACAAGAGGCTGGGAAGGGACACAGCCAGGTCAGCTGATCTGAACCAGCCAAAGAGGTATTCCATACCGTGGGGTGTCATGCTTGGTATATAAACTTGGAGGGTTAGCTGGGGGTGGGTGGGATCATTGCTCGGGGACTGGCTGGGCATCGGTCAGTAGGTGGTGAGCAGCTGTACTGTGCATCACTTGGTTTCCTTTCTCCCTTTTCATTTGCATTTTATCCTTTTTCCCACCCTTTCATTATAACTGTTGTTGTTATTATTATTACTATCATTGTTATTGCTACCTTTTTTTATTCTGTTTAAATTATTAAATTGTTCTTATCTCAACCCTTGAGTTTTACTTCCCGATTCTTCTCCGACCCCTCCGGGTGGGGGACAGTGAGCAAGTGGCTGCGTGGTGCTTGGTCACCGGATGGGGTTAAACCACGACAGCCTGCCTTGGTCTTATACTCATTCCTTAAGTGTCTGCTACTGGTGGTTGCCAGACGGGATATGGGCCTAAACAGCCCCTTAATCTGACAGATGACAGTTTTTGATCTTTTGGGTTATCATGATGCTTAACTGCATAATGCTTCTCTCTGCTGCTGGGTTGTGTTGAGGACAGAGGACTAAACCAGGCCTTGAAAACAGCTTCTTTGGTATAACATAAAGCCATCAGTTGCATGGGACAGCAAAACATGGAGCAGCCCGGTTGTCCTTGTGGCATGCCTCTACCTTCCTGAGCAGTCCTGTGCTACCTGCAGCTCTGCCAGCCTTGGGGCTGGTGAGGTGAGACTCGGAAGGCTGCAAGGGCAGTAATGAGACGTGGCTGCTGTGGGCTGCCTGGGGCCAAGAACTGAGATAACAGCGGGTGCCCTGTGCTCCTGAGAGGCTACTGGTCCTGCCAGTGAGCCCTATCTCACTGAGGGGCAGGTGGGATATGGCAAGAGTGATCTGTGACTGTGTTATGAGTGCTTGGGACAGCCAGGGGTCTTCAGAAAAGCAGGACAAAGAGCTCGTTAGCTTCTGGCCTAGAGTCATGATCTGGAAAAAACACTGTCTCCTCTTGCCAAAGCTCAGCTGCATCTGGACCTGGGTTTCCTACACACTCTCAGCTTCTCTCTCTTTTCTCCCTGACATGACCCGGCTGGCCGCAGGACGTGGAGATCCGGTCCAATGCTGCTGCTTACCTACCCCAGATCACCCAGCTCCTCAACAATGTCCCCCGCCAGATGCTGCTGCTGCTGAAGACCAATGACCTGTTAAGGGGGATTGAGTCAGCCCTGCACACACGGGCCAGTGCCAGCTCCTTTCTCAACATGTCTCGCTGCTGCATCAGAGCTGTTTCCATGTGAGTCTCTTCTCCATGCACGAGAGGCAGGCATGGAGCAGCAGGAGCCAGGGGGGATCCCAGGGCCAGCAGGCCAGCCAGGACCCAGTCCCACAGTAGCTAAGCAAGGCAGGCAGGACAGACCCAGGCAACAGACTGTATCATAATGCAACATCATAGTGACAGGGCAGGTCCAAGGTCAAACCAGAAAGTCAACCTGTAGATCAGGTCCAGTGGTTGTCAGGCAGGTCTGTGGTGACAAGACAGGACTGAGGTCAAGCCAAGAGGTCAGTATGTGAGTAGAGGTCCAGGTCAAGGGGTTTCACAACAGGACATGGGCTGGGGATCATTACTCCTCCAGTGCAGCCCAGGCAGGGACTGGAAGTGCAGGCCTGAGATTAACTAGAGCTCCTGGGCCTATGAGCAGAGGATTGGGGGAAGTCCCAGGCTAGTCAGGGCCGTTAAAGCTTATTAGAGCCCCCCACTCAGGGCCTTGACAAGGCATAGCTTGACCTCTTACTCTTAGCTGTGGACCTCTCCCCCTCATTAGCACATCAGCTGTGGTCCTACCCCTGCTCAGTTACATGTCTAAGCCACTGTCTGCGCTGTTCTCATGCCCATCAGCCTCTCCAGAGGACAAGTCTGTCACCCTGAGAGTGGGCACAGGGATGGAGTTGGAAGCCTTAGGGTAAGGGTTTAGGGTCTGTCCCCTCCAGAGGAGGGCAAGGGGCTTCCTGCCCATTACAGGCATCACATCTAGGAAGTATTTGTGGGTAGGAAAGATCTGCAAGTTCACTGTTGCCAGTTTCTGTAGCCTGATAGAGGGGTTAGGGCTGACTGTGAAGATTGGGCTGATGTTTAAAAGCCAGGAACAGGAGTCATGCAAGTGATTTCCGTCTGTGAGTCTTATGAGTCAATGCACTTCTGCATTCTTCTGCACTCTTTTTCCTCCTCCTTGCAGAAGAAATAACAGTTATTTCTCTGGCTGATGAGGGACCTATGAAGCCCAGTTAACCTTTGCTTCTAAAAGGTAGAGAATTACTTTTCCTGGAATCAGTGCGTCAGGGTTGCTAGACTCTTATGAATGGGCCACCAGGAAAGGCTATAGGGGTGTTCACCTGTCCCTGTTAGCTGAAAGGAAGCTGAGCATAGAAGTAGAGGATGCTGTGGCCCAGGTTTACTACCTGCAGTGGGGAGAGAACAGGACTCACAGGGGAGCAGGCTGTCTGGATTCATGCTAGGAAGGCAGTTCCCAGCTCCTCAGGAACATTACTCCCAGGGGTCCGCACTGCTGGTGATTCTCCACGTGTGGAATGTTCCCTTCCGCTGGGGAGGGTCAGTTGTACTGAAGATGTAGGACAGACCTCCTTCCCACCAGGCTGCATCCTGCTGGATCTAATGCAGCTGTTTTTCTTGTTCTAGGTACCAGAGGAGCAAGAGTCACTCGCTTTACAGGAAGGCCCAGATCTCATTCACAGAAGCCCTGAGCCTGTGGCAGATCAACTTGTATGAACTCTTCCTGTGGCTGAAGGGGTCTCAGCTGGGGAGCTGGGTCATTGCTCTCCTGAGCCGGATGCACCATTCCACGTACTGACATGAACTGGTGGGAGAGGCCTGGGTGCTCCCTCGCTCCCTCCCTTCCGCTTTCCATGGCACATTTGCCTTTCTGACTATTTCTGTCTATTCCGTGGGCTATTTTTGGGTCTTGTTCCACGTTACATGCTGCACTGTCCTTGCCTGTTACAGCATTAGCTTTCTCTGTGGCACGGAGAGGTGGAGTCTGTACCAGAGCTCTGCCATTTCATGGATGAGGAAAAGGAGGTGTGGGATACCGTGTGTTTGGAAGGGCAGGGTACTTTCTTTCCCTGTCTGAGCAGGGGAAATTCCACTCAGATTCCAGTGGGACTGCACTGGAAGCAAAAGCCTCTCGGCTTTTTCTTAAACAATCTTAGAGAATTTAAGAGAATCCCAACCCTGCCCAAAACATTTCTCAGACCCTCAGAGGGAGGTGGTAAGTCCCTTTAAAATCCAATAGGGTTTATATTAGTTTTTGCAGTCTCCTTAGTCTGATTTTTGTTCAGGTGTGGAGAGAGTTTCTCAGAGGAGTGGGATCTTGTAGAGGGCTGGCACTAGGGCTGACTTGTAAACTAGCTGGCACCTGGTGCAGGGAGAGGGGACCATGATGGTGAGAGTGGTGGGCTGGGGGTGTGGCTTTCTGAGGTTTGTCTCCAGTCCTGTCAGCAAGTGCCTCTGTGTTTTTGTACTTTTCCTGGCCTGTTTCCTTGCAGGTGAAATAGGGGAAAGGGACAGCGGTCCTGTCTCTTTTCTGAAATTCAGGGAAGGCAGGAGGAATGGCAACTCAGGGCTCTGAAACCACTGGTAATGTATGTATACTGTACAGTACTGCCACATAGCAAAATAAATGTGTTGTATCAAAGACCTTCGCGGGAGAGATGCCTGGCTGTGTACTCAGGGTGACATTTGGGCCTCTAACCTCAGTCCTGTTTCCATTTCTCCACAGAGTGATGCCAGGCAGCACTGTTTACTCCTTGCATGCCAAATGAAATGGTCTTTCCTCTTCCCAAGAGGTTTGTTCCACATCTGGGTCCTCTGGTGCTGCTGCATCAGATGTGGGATGGAGCAGTGGGTGTTGTTCTGCTCGGAGGATGCACCACTCCTTGCCACCCAGATCCATGCTGAGCTTGCCTCCTCCCTGCCTGTGGGAGCACACTGCAGCACATCTGTGAGATGTCACCATCCCCGTGCCACACACTGAGCGTTTCACCTTGTCACTGCCTGTGATGTTTTGCTGCTCCTGCCTCAGACGAAAACCTGCCACTTGCTCGGTGGTGCAAGTGACAGGTCTGATGGCTCTGACTCTGCAGCTGTGGGACAGTTACCAGGAAGCCTCACCCAGAGGCCTCCTTTATGTGAGACATATTTGGGATCCTGGGAGACATCCCTGCTGCTTGTGAGGATTCCTGTAGCCAGGAGGGTGGATGGAGGTGACTGCTAAGATAATTTCAGCTTTCTCATAAACTGTCTTGGTGAAAGGGGACACGAAGGACAGGATGGGAACATCCCTCTACTGCCAGCAAGCTTGCTAAGCTGAGGGTCGTTACTCAGGCGCTAGGCTGTGCCTGAGAGTAAGCCACAAGAAGACCATGCACTCTCCAAGGTTGCATGCAGTTTCCCAGCTTGTACGGGTGCGAGACCCCAGCTTGCAGTGAGTCCGTTTGCACGGGAAGGGAAGCAGGGGGCAGAGTGTGAGTGTGTGTGTCAGTCCCTGAGGAACTGATCCCTTTGCTGGCTGTGTGGGAGAGGGAAGGGATGTAATCCAGAAAAGGTACCTGACTGGAGGTGTCCTTGAGCATGATGAGTTGGTGACTGCAGATGTGTGGTTTATAACAGCGACTGTGTACGTGTGCAAGAGTGTGGGCACGGCTGGCTGGCTCAGGACTGTCAAGAAGTGGTGTGTGAGTGGCAGAGTTGTAGATGGGGAACTACTGAATGTGGGTTTTTGGTCTCTTGTGCAGTCAATCGCCTGACCCTGATGTTAGGTCTCTGAGCCCTTCCTGCTATGGGGGCACCAGCGCAGGAGTCATGTGGTCTCCCATATTTGCTAAGAGCAAAAAAGAGAAACCCCAGTAAGACTGACTGTCCTTGCAAAGCTTGTTCCCAACCTGTGCAATGACATGTCAGAGAGATTCCTCTGACTTCTGGGTTGTGTGGTGGTGTCAGAGAACGGAATAGTGGTAATTGCAGTGACGAGACTCCTGAGTTGGCAAGGAATCGTAGGGGCCCTGGAGTATCGTCCTGCAGCCTGTACATGAGTAATCATTGCTCATGTGAACAGTCTGGCTGAATCAGTGCCTGTCTTAGACACGTACAGCTCGTAGGCTGGCCAGTGTGGGTGGGCTTGTCTCGTTCACCTCACAAGTAGAGCTCCACTCAGAAAATTGGCCTGATGTACCCAGTAAAGTCCAGGAGACCCTCTAGTAATGGTCCCTGGCTGCACATCTTCATCTTGTAGCTGCCCCTGCAAATACCTTTGCCCATTCATGTCTGGATATACCAGCCAGAGCACTGTCTGGGTCTCACGAACATCTGTGCATGAAAGCTCATCCCACAGTGAGATGCTGGTCCTATCCCTTATTTCCCGAGGATCCTGTCTTGCGGAGAGGCTCCCTGCAGCAGGTATTTGCATTGACTAGTGCACCCCCAGACCAATCTCACAGCCTTGCCTGTTCTTTCACCCTCCAGAATCCCCCCATGCAACTGCTAGTCCCACTGCCTGGGGAAGGTTCTCGCTCTAGAAGTGGTAGGGAACCAGCAGCCTCTCAGACTGTCATTTTTTGGCAGTGCGCAGCAGGCAGAGAGTGAGGTGTATTTAGAAGAGCTTTGTCTATTGTCATTAGTCTCTGCCGGCAGGCTGCATGCTTCGGTGTAAAGCAGTGGGACTCCTCCGTCAGTTGTGCTCAGCTTTCACCCTTCCCACAGTCAATCGATGAGGGTTTGCCTGAGGAAAGAACAAGCAAACACCCAGAGTTTGACCCTTTAACATTCCTGCCTTGTCTTTTTGCTGAAAGCTCTCAAAGGTGAATGTGTTAAAAGGGTTTTGAAAAGACACTTTCTTATCCCAATTTGTGGTTGTCAAACATGGGTAACCTGGATCAGCTCTGTGCACTTGGCCTCTCCTTCCAACCTGCATTTATTGGTATTTTCACCACCAGCAAACACAGCCTCTGCTGCTCTCCTTGCCAGCAGCACAGGGGCTGCTGTCTGCCCAGCTTCAGCTGTGAGTGAACTGAAGTTTGGCGCAGGCAGTAAACGCTGGCTGTCCAGCAAGCTGCTGAACCCGCTGACTTTCTCAGGACTGACAAGTAGGGGATAAGACCTGGGGCCAAGGGTGCAAAACTGCTAGGCAACTTTCAGCTCCTGTAATATGAAATACTACATTGTAGCCTTGGAGCATCTCCCGTCCTAAAGGTTCTCAGTGCTTTTGGAAGTGTTGGGGAGCCAGCAGTCATTTCATCTAGCATTTAAATGTACCATCATTAGGTTGGCTGGAGGTGGAAAATGGGCCAGTCAGGGTAAATGATGTTGCCATGCAAAACTGCAAGAATTTAGGGTATGAAGTGAACAGGCTTTTTTACATCCAGCTGAAGAAAAAGCCAGAGAGAGCATTAGTCTAGGCTAAACATCACAGCCTTTACCTAGCACATCCAGTGAACTTTAATGATGATAAGTGGGTGGCATATAGATTTGCAGATCAAGGCTGCATGGTGCCCTCTGCCATCTTGCAGGGGCGTATGAACCTCGTGCAGTCACGGCATAGAAGCTTTCCAAATGAATCACTCCCTGCTTCCCATAGCAAATGAACCGTGACCGGCACGCAGCCTGGCCAGCGCCAAAGTCATTCCCCTCACAAATGACTCCCCGTGGGTCACTGGGGCTGCGTTCCAATGCATCACTTGGCAGGGCTCTTCCCCCTCCACCTCCGTGTATCACTGTGCCCCCGGCACCATTCTCCCACCCTGTACCCTGAGTCCAAAGGTGTGTGGGCAGGCTGCTGGGTCCTGGAGCATGCAAGGAGCTGTCACACACGGTGGACTGTGCCAGGACACCCGGGATTCAGGCAGGAGCAGAGAGAGGGATGCCTGGAAGGGTGCATCCCTCAGGGTAGCCAGTGCCTTCCCCCCTCATCCCCTGACAGCTGGATGGCTAGGAAGCAGGGGACAGACATTTCTTCCTCTTTGGCTCCTCTCTAGAAGCAGGAGGCTGTGGCTGGCTCCTGCCCCTGCAGCCCAAGCTCTGGCCACCCCCATCTCACCCAGGGGATGTGCTTGTCTTGGGTGATGGTGAGAAGTCTGTATGACAGCTTTCAAATGGCACCGAGCAAACAAACAGCACTGAGAGAGGAGGGTGCAGGCTGGGGCCATGCCCTGTGCTGGGAGCAGGGATACTTCAGAGGCTGCCAGCCCTCGGGATAAATCCGGGTCTGCTTGAAGCTGCTGATCCTCTGACAACTTGAATAGAGGTGCCGTAAGGTGGAGCAGGGGGTGTAGGGAAGGAGCAGCTGGAGCCTGTGAGTTTGCTCTTCACCTTCTTAATGTCCACAGCAAAGCAGCAGAAGGGCTGCTCTCTGCTCCGCATCCAGGAGCCATCTCCGCAGGCTTAGCTGAAGATCTCCATTGCTGCAGGAGACCTGCTGCCCCAGAGAATCCTGCTGTCCCCCTGCTGCCCCCGTATCGGGCTGCCGGGCACACGCCTGTGCCACTTGGCATGTTGGGCAAGGCTGCAGCAGTGCTGGGGGCCAGGACCTCCGCAGCTCCGGGGGGAGCGCCCCTGGCAGTGAGCTGCCAGCAGCCGATGGCTCTGGGGCCAAGCCGCTGCCACCACTCCATGCTCACTGCCTCACGCCGTGCTGTGTGGGGCGAGTCTGCAAGGCTCAAAGGCTTTCTGATCCTTCCCATGTTGCCGGCCTGGGGGGTGGTTGCCGTCCTAGCCCGGCGGTTTGCCAGAGGATTCAGCCTCGTCTGCTTTGCTGCAGTGTGGCGATGGCCGGTGGCTAATAGTGGCATTGGCGCTCCGGCCAGGCAGCGAAGTGCTCTTTGAAGAGTAGCGGGAGGGTGTGCCTGAGCCTGTATGTTCACAGCAATTAATTTTTGCTAGTGAGGGCTGGGGGTTTGGGGCTGGGAGGGGAGGAGGGTTAAGGAAAGGAGAGGAAAGGAAAGGAAAAGGAGAAAGGGAAGGGAAAAGGAAAGGAATGGAGAAAGGAAAGGGGAAGGGAAAGGAAAGGAGAAGTCGAAATGGAAGGAGAAAGAAAGGGAAAGGAAAAAGGAAAGGGAAGGAGAAAGGGAAGGGAAAAGGAAAAGAATGAAAAAAGGAAAGGAGAAAGCAAAGGGGAAAGGGAAGGGGAAGGGAAAAGGGAAGAGAATGGGGGAAGGGAATGGTTGGGTGTCCCCCACCTTTTGGGAGTAAATACCAAAACCTAGCATGGCTCTAAACAGACGTGTGATCTCTAAATGCTTCTGGACTGCACTCTCTGCTTTTTGTTTTCACAGGTCACCCAGACACTGTGGCAGGCGAGTGGCCGTCCCTGGCACAACGGAAGGTCCCCCCTTCCTCCTGCTGCCCCACGTGGCGCGATACTTGCTGAGGCTCAGCAGTCTCTGCGAGGCGGTTCAGAGCCCTTTTTGGGCTCCCTCTCTGTGAAGCTCTGCTGTGGCTGTTTCCCTCCCTCTCCCGGGTGGGACTTGTGGGCTTTTCTTGGTTGTTGTTCCAGCCGGTCAGCCAGGAGCTGTCATTCTGCAAGGGGTGATGGGCTGGTGGATGCTGAGACCCCGGTTGGGAGGCAGCCTGGGTCCCCACTCCACCAGGGCACTGGGACCACCAGGCTGGTGTGGGGCTGGCCCTCTGTCAGCCCTGCCGAGGTGCCCACGTGGTGGGGTCATCCTCCTTCCTCCACTTGCTCAGGTGCTGCCCAGGACTGTAGGAGAGCTGGGCAGTGGGAGACTGACCTCAGATTTGTAATTAATTAATTACCCTTTTGAGAAAAGTTATCCTTTCGAAGCATCATATAGGTGATAGTGATGTCCTCTAACATAACTCCATGAGTATCACGAGGACCTTCCAGCTGAAAAGAAAACATACTAGTGGAGTAGGAGTAGGAGTTGAAAAGGAGCAGGAGGGGGTTACAGGGACCCCAGGTAAACGTGACATCTCAGTGGAAACCAGGTCCTGGACTACATCAGGAGGCATATGGCTGGTGAGGCTACTTGTTCTCCTCCTCTGCTTGGCTCTGCTGAGTCCACACCTGAAACAGTGTCCTCTTTTGGTTCTCTTAGTTGAAGAGAGATGTTGAAAAACTGGATTGGGTCTGGTGGAGGGTATGTGACGTGGCCAGGACCTGCTGCCCATAGCCTGTGAGGGAGATGGGCTTGTTTAGTCTGGCAAGGAAGGAGCAGAGGGATGAGCTGATAATGTCTGGCTTTGAAAGGTGGTTAGAGAGGCAATAGAGCCAAACTCCACCTGACAGTGCCAGATGACTTTGCAAGGGCTGACAGCCACAAGTTATGGCTTGGATAGTTAGATTGGGCACAGGGACAAACTTCTTCAGCAGGAGGGTGGTGCAGAGCTAGGACATGTCACTCAGGGTTTCCATCCCAGGAGGCTTGGAGGACCTGCCCAGGTGGTGTGGCTCGGCTGGTCTCCTGTTGGTGGGAGTCTCCCTCGGAGCAGGAGAGCAGGCAGAGGCAGATGCCCTGTGGCTCCTTCCAGCCAGCCTGCCTGGGAAGCCGTACAGCCATGGCACGGAGCAGGCAGGGGGCTGGCTCACAGTGCCACGGAGTCAGCGCCATGGGATGAGGTTGGATCTGGGTTTCACCTTTCCCAGCTCTCCCTCTGTGTCAGTGTCTGTGCTCAGACACGAGGTAGCACCCTGCTCAGGGCTCATCTTTGCTCTGGAGCCCAGGCCAGAGCTTACAGGCGGTTTTTGTTTGGTTCGGTTGCAGAGCCGGGGCTGTGAGCCTGCCTGTCCTGGCAGACGCCAGCTGGGGCATCTCACCTTGCAATTTGAATTGGCCAGATGCCTCTTGGCTCCTTCTTGGGCAAAACCTGCACATCCTGCTGCCTTCCTGGGAAGAGGCAGTGTGCACCTTCCCAGGGTCCAGTTGTGGCTGCCTCAGGCTTTAAAGCAGGAGTAAATTCTACTTGCATCCAGCTGAAGGCTTTCTGCGCGAGCTGGAGGGATGCGAAGCGACCTCTGTGTGAGGGTAGCCAGGCCCACGGAGACAGTGCTGAGCATTTCCCGGCTGAGGGCATTCACCACATGGGGTAGTGGGAGCTACACTTGGCCAAGAGATCTTCCCCGCGCCAGCTCGGAAAGCTGTTGCCGCTTTGCTGCGGGGTAGTGATCTGCATCTGTCCCCTGCAGGGACCATTGCCCTGTGCTCGCCCGCAGCTGTGCCTGAGCCAGCCCTGGGCGGGATGGGGCTGCACACTTACCCGCCTGCATCCCGCAGAGCCTGTGCAGCTCAAGGTGACCTTGTCAAAGGGTAACGGCCTTTCCGGGTCGGCTTGTGTGACCCAGAGAGCATCGCTGTGCTTGCCATCCTCCGTGGCAGTCCAGGTGAGCCACAGTGTCAGCTCACGGGCTGCGCCTCACACAGCTTCCCTTGTGAGCTGCTTGCTGTAGCCCAGGTGCTTTGATTTCTTGTGGTCCGGTAAAAACTGCTCACCCAGACTGCACAAGCAGTGTGGAGTAGGGAGGAGCTTTGGTAGTTTACTATATTTTATTTTATGTTATGTTATTTTATTTTATTTTATTTTTATTTTCATTTGATTCAGATTCTTTTTGCTGAGGCTACTTTTCCCTACCCTGATACGTATGAGCATAAATCACATCCATAAAGCCTCTTCCTATAACCGGAGCACTGCAAAGAAAGGAACAAGACTTAGGTCTGACCTAGCAGGATGTGTCTGCATGTGAAATGCCCGTTAGCTGCTGGTGGTTTGCAGGCCTGCAGCCCTGGGCTCAGTGGGGATGTCAGTGAGCAAGCATCTCCCCAGGGTGGCTGCCCCGGGAGCCCCTGCTCTCCCCTCAGCCCACAGCCTAATGGTGCCTCTAACTTTAATAAAGCAAAGATTTAGATGGGAGAGATAACCAAATGGTAGCTAATAAACAGAGACATGCACAAAACCTGGGAATATCATATTGCTCTTAAAAAAATGTGAAAAATACTAGCCATGGCCGTTGTTATTACTGGCTTGTACTTCACCATGGCTAAACTATCCATCATGCCGATAAGGCTGAAAGGAAAACTCGGCAATATAAGATGCATATATCACAGGGCAGCCAGTCCCTCGGCCGCCTGTGCTGCGCCCAGTCTGCGCTGGGACTGCGGCTGCTCCTCTGCGTCGTGGGACTATCGGATAAAGCGGAGCAGGGCGAGCCCATCAGCGTAGCCACCGGGAGCAGGAGGTCAGCATGGAAACAGTGGTTCTGCAACGGCCAGTGTGGAGACCCGAGCAATGAGGTGATGTGGGCTGGGGATTTACTTTGGGGTATCAATGCACCTAAAACCCATTGGTGTGAGCTGGACAGAGCTCCAGAGGAAGTCAGAGGGAAGGATGCAGATTGATGTGGTGTGGGAAGGCAGCTAAAAGTGTGGTACCGCTGCTAACTTTGCACGGCAGGCTGAGCAGTCAGTTTTATGGGAGAAGAGTCTCGCCCTGGAGTGATTATACTTGCCTGTTTGATTGTGTGCCCCAAGAATGAGAGACTGAAGCCAGGGAACGGGATTGAGAGCTGCGCAGCCCGTGCAAGGTTGCCCTCACAGCCCTCGCTGGCCAAGGGGCTGTTCCCAGCAGTTTGCCCTTCAGTCCTCACCCTGCCCAGGTTACGCGGTTCTTGCAACTCCTTTATTTTGGGGACTGCTCCATGGTCTTATCTTACTCTTGGGAGCTCTGTCCCAGGTCTTATCCCCATGGTTTTCTTTGGTTGCTGCATTCACACTTTCTGCCAAGCAGTGGGCAGGCAAGAGGTAGACCCTGGAGGAGCCTCTGTGGGAGGGTACAGGGCAGCAAAGCTGCTCAGGTGCTCCTGTGCCATGTGCCCTGTCCCTGGCAGCACCTGAATCTTCCTATGGGAGTGGGTGCTCCTCTACAGCCCCTGTCCCAGAGCCTCCCACCCAGGCTGGGCTGGGGGGTCCCACCCTGGTGATGTGGGTGGCTCTGGGCATGCTGCCTAAGCTCCCTCTACAGCCTGTCTTCTGCTGGCCGTAGAGAAGGGTTATTTATTTGCCATGTTGTGCTACCAGGGGAAAAAAATCATGACTACACATTGGACGTCAGCGCATGGCTGCTAAAACAAAATGTTGTTAAACCTGGGTCGTAAATCACGGGCAGGCCACAGAGCGCTGCGCCGAGGCTGCCCCTGGGGTTTAGCTCAGCCTCATCACACCGGCAGCGTAGCAGTGATGGTCTGCCCGGGGACCCCGCGGGGCTGGGTCACGCTCTGCATCCCGGGTGGCCCCATGCAAATGCATCCTGAGGCAGTGGCAGCCAAGCAGAGCCCATGAAATGGCTCCCTGCATCTTTCCCTTCCCTGTCCCTTTCCCTCCAGGCTGGGCCCCCGTGCCGCCCTGCTGGGGCTGGACCTGGTCCCATCTCGGAGCCTTGGGGGTTTAGGAGGAGATGGGGCACCTCCTGGGAGAGAGGTGTTTGGACAGCAGTGGCACATGTTGATAAAACACAGGGAAATGTAAAGGCCTCAGGAATGGGTCCACAGCCAACTGCTGTGTTGTGGTGCCCCTCAGGTGGTGGCACGGTGGTGCTGCGTGATGCCAGGATCATGCTCGGCTTACACTGAGACGGTGCCTGTCCCAGGGCATGGTCAGGGCTTGGTCAGGAGCACAGTGTGACTGAGCCTTCCAACCCCTGAACCGGGACATGGGAATGGGGTGGCAGGGGCAGTGGGAAGGGGCTCGCCAGGCTGCCCAGCTCTGGAGATCAGTGGCACTGCTACCTCTGGGGCTGCCGGTCACGAAAAGTCATCGTACGTGACAAATGCCAAAGGTTGGGGCTGTCCCTGCACACCTCAGGCTGGGTTGTTTGCTCACACTCCCCAGCCCTCGCGCACGTCCTCCTTTCTTGTGTGCGTCCCTGTGTCCTCCTATCTTGCTCCCATTCCCGTAAGCCCCTGGCAGGCCAGCAGAGCCATGGGCACCCGCTGCACAGCCCCGCACCCCTTGCAGGGACCCACACGGTTGGGGGAGCACTGTGACCCACCGGGGTCGGTCCCCATCAGCTGCCACCGGCCGGCTCAGGCCATGCCTTTCTACCCCAGACAGCGGGTTTTCGGCACCGGCCACCCCCTGGGGACACCCAGCCGGTCCCCCTCGGGCAGTGCCAAAGGCGATCAGCTCATCACCAAGCGCGGCGAGCCCCGCCAGGCTCCCCGGCCGGCCGCTGAGACCCTCACCCGAAATTAGCTGCGGCCAGCGCGTCGCAGAGGTGAACGCGGCTGCGATTATGAATGCGCTGCTTGTTTGTCTTTTCAGTGCCGAAATCCTGTCAGCGAGGAGAAGCGATAATAACATGCTATTAAGTTCTTTCTGGATAATGTAATTCAGGAGTCAGGAGGCAGTTTGGTCATTTATGCCTTTGAAAAGCTCAGAATAATTTTCAGTGTCATTATCTTCCATTTTAAAGAGCCCGTTTCAAACATCAATACCGAGAGCCCCTCTCCTCACCGCCTCCCCCTTGCTTGTGTGGTTTTCTCCCACCTTTTGTTCCTGTTTTCTCTGAGTTTTCAGGGATTTGGGGTTGGTTTCCAGTCACTCGTACACCCTGAAACACACACCGCACCCAGCCGTGTTTCTTGCTCCTTTTCTCTATTTACAGCGGGTTTGGGAACTCGCTGCTGGTTCATCCAGCGTCTCTAAGCTGCGGTCGGTGAAAGAGCCGCTGGCGAGGCTGGGAAGGGCTGCTGGGGCCTCGGCGGTGGCGGGAGGAGCGTGGACGTGATGTGGATTTGGGTCCACAGGGAAGGAGCGGGACCATGGGGGCTGGCAGCGGTGTGTGTCCCCCTGCCCGGTGCCAGCCCAGGCAGGGAGAGCCACCGTGCAAGCCCAGCCGCTCGGGAGCGGGGGCTGCGTGGGGGCACCGTGCACGCTGGCGGCTTCAATCCCATCGCGATGCCCCGGGAGCGAGCCGTGGCAGCCAGGCCAGGGTGCAGGCAAATGCCGGGGAGCCTGGGCAACCCGGCTGCCGCGGCACAGGCAGCCACCCTGCTCCGGGCCACCGCTCCCTCCGTCTCCCCAGGCACGGCCACAGCTGATGGGTTATATGCAGAGCTTGATGCATCGTTATGTTATTTGCTCATGCTTTTGTTAAGTGTGTGCTTCAGTCTAAGCAGTTAATGGGTATTTTTGCCCTGAAATAGCCCCCAGGATAGGGAGCAGAGAGGCTCCTTAGCAGATGCAACTTCAACACCAGCTTACACTGCAGGCATGAAAACAGACAGATGTCTCCGAGTGAATGCAGCAAAAATTATTATCCAGAACTGGGGCAGGAAAACAATCCAGCTCCTCTCCTGCATGCACAAAGCATGGCTGAAGAGGAGAATTTTATTCATTAAGTTAATTGGCAATGATCCCTGAAATGTCAGCCTTGGCCTTAAGTTCATTTCTAGGCTTGGAAAGCATCCTGGCCCTTTGGTTTTTAAAAGAGGGAGGTGTGTGGTTCCTTCCATTTTTTATGTGCTGGCACCGCCAATGTTTCAGTGCAAATAGGAGGGATAATGCCCTTCCATTTGCTGCCTTGTTCCTTCAGCGGGGAAATGGGAGCTCCCAAGCAGAGTACAGAAAATCTGCAGGGAGCAGGCAAGAGTCACATCCATCATTAAGCCTGGTTCACATTGTTCAGCAGCTTCTGAAGGAACTGGCGGGCACTCACATGCCAGCCAAGTCAGCGGTGGAGTCAGGCTATGACCTGGCGTGAACTTATTTGTGGAGAGGGTGTGGGAAGGCTTGCGCGGAGAGCAGGCTCATTGGCCTCGCTCTGCCTAGAGGATGCAGGAGCATTAGCGGCACAGTGTGGCTTCATTGAAGAGCTGGCCTGGCATTGTTAGTGTAGAGGATACAGTCTCCTTGGGACAGGTGTATAGAGGGATGAGGATGTTCATCCTTTTGTGAAAGATGCAGAGGCCTTTTAAACGCTTTTGGCAGTCCCGGCCATTAATGCATAGCACTGGTCAATGGTGCCGGGAGGGGAACTCACAGCCCACGCGACAGCAGACGGGGTGCAATGGATGCATCCGCTCCCAGACAGCCGTGCCCTCTGCGCAGAGGCCATGGAACAGAGACCTGCTGCTGATGCAGCCGTGACAGGCTGTGTCTGCCTCCATCGCCTGCTGACTCCCTGCTCCGTGCCCAGCTGCAAGTGCCCTTCTGAGCACCGAGGCGGATTAAATGTGTTTCGTGAAGCCTGGGATATTTGCATGGTTTCTCCCATGAAGGTTTCCTGGAACTTGGTATTTTAGCTCACACTGCAATCTCTCCCGCAGTGGGGACAGTCAGAGAGTCCTCTTTCCTCTGTCCGCCTACCTATTTTCATTAGATCTAACAGACTTTCATTATCTGTGGGATCTCTGTGCCTCTCTTTTGGTTGAAACGGGAGAAGGATTTGAATAAATGCTTGTCAACAGGGAACTGGTAGAGGGTCGGACACCCCAGTCCCTCCTCTCAGGACAGCTTGATGGGATGAGCCGCCTGCCCTTAAAAAATGACCAACATCAGAAACATAAATGAAAGAAGGGGAAGAAAAGATAGTGAAAAGCAGAGGAAACTGGACTTCTTAAATGGCTTGTCACATCAGCCAGATGTCCATCCACTCCGCCAGCAGCCTGGCCAGCTTAGCCCCGCTTCCAGCAAGGAGCTTCCATCTAGCTGTTCAGCCTCTCTTCTTGCATATCTGTCCCACTTGCGACCAGTTTTCTCAGCCTGATTCCTCCCCGGTTTCTGCTGCGCTGACAGCCCACGTGCCGTCACCTGGCATGGCGAAGGGGGCAGGGGCACAGGGGACCGCCGGCTGGCACGAGGCACGCAGCTTTCCGGCGGTCTGCGCTTTGGCCACAAGGCAGATGCTGCCCCGTCTCGGCTGCATGAAGCTGGTGGGGCCGTGCCCCGCTGCCCAGAGCAGACGGCACGGTGCACCCGTGTGCCAAGCCATTTCCCTCCTGCTTTGCTCGCTGCACCCTGCCTTCTGAGCCCACTCTGCGGAGATGTTCTGCTCTTGGCTGGCCTCTCCAGGGTGTCTTGGCAGGCTGGAGGAGGCCTGGCTGTGGTTTAGGCCATATGATAAAGATGCTGATGTTGCTTATCAATGCCCCTTGTTGTGCAGGGATGTTGGGTGTGTTTTAGATCACTCCAAAGATTAACGGTTTGGTCTTAAATAGTGATGTAACTCAGACCTCAGCTCAGCCTGGGCTCAAGGCACCCTGCGTGCTCACCAGCTGTGGGCTCAGCACGGGCACGATGTTCAGCTCCAGTTCACGTTTACATTTCCTTCAGATAATAACACTATGCAGGTTCCATAAGTCATCTGAAAACCCTTCGCAGCTCTCGGCAAGGAGAGTTCTCCTTTCTGATTTAAAGGGAGGTCTCTGCAGTGTGAGAGCAGGCGAGTTGTCTCCTGATAGCTAATAGATTCCTGAGCCCTTTTTCCAGCCATTTCCTGAGATTTCAGGCTGTGGAGCTGCTCATATGAACGTGCTTATGTGTGGTTATGCTTATGTGTGCACGTGCTGGCTGGAACACTAAACTCCAGGCCATGCTGGTTTTGCTCCCAGTGCACTGCTTTCTCCATGCTCCACCGTCGCGCAGCCAGAGAGACCTCCCAGCACGAGGAGGACTGCATCAGACCCCTGGCCATGTGGTTGATGGATTATCCACTTGGAACGTGAGACAGGAAACTTCAGAGGAGCAGACCCAGAGAAAGTGGCAGAGTTAATTGCTTTGAGCATGGACAGTGGTTGGAGAGGGAGGTGGGCAACTCTAAGAGTGAACAGCGTGGTTAGGAGGGGAAGATGAAGCAAAAGGGAAAATAAAAGCACAGAGCAAAATGTCGAGGGCTCTTACTTGGCTGGGGGGAACAGAAGAGGACTGAGTATGTTGCAGCAGGATGGGACTCAGCCTTCAGCAGCACCCTGCTGGTTTTGCATGTGTTTGATGGAAAACAGCTGCCCAGGATCTCTCCACAGTGGGACACTGCAGCCTCTGCCCAGAAATACATGCCACATGGTTACAAATGGGAGAAGTGAGGAGAGTAGAGAGAGTGCCCTTTAGTCTCTGTCTCCATTGCCTGTGTTGGGATGGCGATGAGAAGTGCCCAGGCAGGTATTATATGCCTTACGGATTTGACCAACAGATTCTGTTTGAGACCATACTTAGAAGTGGGAGAATTTAGCTTACAAAGGCAGCTCTGTGTTACTACAGTATTCACATAAAGATGTTTTTGAACTCCACACTACATTACTCCAGGGAAGCCATTCTGGGCTTCACACCAAACCAGCTGCATGTTGGGCAGAGGGTTTTGTTACTTTTCTGTACATCTTCAACTGGGTCAGTGAGTATATTAGCCACTATTACCAAATCTTAATGGGTTATCTCTAGGCTCCCAACAGCCTACGCAGTGCCTCTCTTGCCACGGAAGGGCTTTGATATGTATGGATTAAAAGCGATACAAGTGCTGAGTGTTAATGCCCCAGTTAAAAAATGTATAACCAGTGTCAGGAGACAGGATATGTTTATATTGTTAAGGCATGTGCCAATGGATGATCCCACTACACACAGTCTTTCAAGTTATTTTTCTTATGCTTGGCCATGGAAGTGGATGCGGTGTAGCACAGGGGTTTTGCAAGGTTTGGGGCAGAGCCAGGGGCCCTAAAGAGAGAGCCTCGTAAGCACCACTCTTCTGCTTTGGTCTTTTTTTAATGTCAGCTCAAGGGGAAATCCACACCAGTCCTGGGCTGAGGTTCCCAACAGAGCCCTTGCAGGCTCTTCACCACCTCTGTTCCAGAGCTGCATGTAGAAAGAAAACACGTAGAATATTCCCAGGCACAAATCTTCTAGGTCTCCTTTGCTGGAAGGGCAAACCACATGCCCCTTGTTGTGATTTAACCCCAGCCAGCAACTAAATACCACGCAGCTGCTTGCTCACTCTCCCTCCCCTGCCCCCAGCGGGATGGGGAGGAGAATCAGGGAAAAAGGTCCAAACATCTGGCGTTGCACAGGCTGAAGGGCAATGGTGATGTCTGAATAGAAAAAAGTCATTAAAATATTAACACTAGTTACAGTTAAAAGCCACCATTTCCAACATGAAACTGGAACTTTAATGGCCATATTAGACCAATGCTCCATCTAGTCCAGTCTGCAGCCTCCAAGAGCAGTTCATCCCGGCTGGCTCAGAGGGAGGTGGAAAAGCCACACAAAGGGACAACATTTCAGACTTGCCAACTGGAAAAGTTTCTTCCTACTCCATACTTCTGTTTATAGCAGGTCTAAACTTTTAACAAGAAAGTTTATACCTCTTAACATTTATAAACGTGTATGTATGTATTTACATATAATGCAGCTGTGCTTGTTTGCAGTAATTACTGAGTACCTTGAAACCTTCGTAACCAGTGCAGGGCACGGTGACTAACAGTTGGCTGTGTCTGTCTGGGCCCAGCCATTCTTTGTGACACAACAGTGGCAAAGATTGAGTCACAGTGGTCACCGGAGTGTCCTCTGCAAGCCCTCCTAGTCATGTGAATCACCTGGCTCCATCACATCACCAGATCATCCTGGATACTTCTGTGGGCTGGAGTTGAATCACCAAGAACGCATGAGGCATCTCAGTTCCGTTGCTCCAGTAAACTCCAAAGACAGCTTTTAAAAATACAGTAAAGGTATGCTCCATCTTTCATATTTAATCAGAAAAATTAGTGTTTGGGTTTGTTTTCTGCCACTCAAACTGATGCTGCCTGTGACCATCACATCGGTTGTGTTATAAGGTAAGCTGGGCTTGAGGAACCTCTCCTGTCCTCTCCTACTTGTTGGCCTGGTTTTTGGGCTGCAGAAAGGACTGTTGGGAAGCCACAGAAAGGACATTGCTGGTCACTGTGGAAGAAGGAGTAGCTTGATGGAACTGCTGGCTGCCATGACTTTTGGAGGAGTCGAGAACAAGGGCTGCAAGGGTTTTGGCAGAGGAATTTGGAGGAGGCAAGCAGGGAAGGCCTTGAGACAGAGACAAATGGACAGGATATGAAGGTGGAGAACCTTTCCATGTGATAAAGTACCAGGCTTTGTATGTGGGGTGGAGAGGGGCTGGCTTCTTATATCGATCGCCACTACCTGGTGGGCCTGCAGGGCTGGGGTGATGTGGAGGCTGCTGAGGGGCAGGGTCTCCTGGGGACGTCTGGTGTCCCAAGCAGAAAGACAAGAAAACTCTTGATGTGATTCAGAGAGCAGCCTTGCAAATACACCACAGGCCCACCCTGCAGGGATCCCCCTGGGGCTGACAGGACATTCCCTGTCCCAGCTTCCCGAGGCTGCCAGCAGGGAGGATGTCTGGAGGAAGCGTGGCAGCACCTGATGTACGCATCAGCCTTGGGAGACCCCAGCCCTGCGCTTACTGTGCAGTATTGACCGCATCCTCTTTTGTAAAGACATATTTTGCAGTTTTCCTCTGCCACTAGCAGATCACCTGACAGTACTCATTGCTTGAGGGGGACAATTTTTTCATAGATAAAATACAATGGAAAAAGAGCATCCTGGTTCCAAGCACTTGTTAAAGGGTCTAACAACCCCCAACCACAGCACTCTCTGGGGTGCAACATGACTCAGTATCTTTGGCTGGCTTCTTCGGTGACATCACTGGTGACTAAAGGTTTTTCCCAAGCAGCAGAAAGCTTAACCCTTGATTTACAGCAAGGGCTGATAGGTTAGTACCAGCAGTATTTCTCTTTTGCTGTTGTCAGGGTGTGGTCCAGATCGGTAAAGAGTGACTATATTTCTTCCTGCTGGGCTGAGGGGAAGAGCTACATGGGGGGATGCTAGAAGCCATCCTGCCATTACAGATGGGACAAAGCAGGAAGCCAGCCAACTTCCACTCATAATAATCAGGAGCTTGTTAAGGATTCTAATCAGGGAGAAATGTTTTCCCGTCAGCTCATTACAAACTCTAACAAGGTTGCAACTCTGGGTCATGGGTACTTTTTCTCTTGCTGGAGGTAACGAGTGCATCTGCTGAAGGCTTTTGTAGCTTGTTTGGTGTGACATGTGGGTGATGTGGAGAAGGAAGGAGAGAAGGGGGCAGAGCCAGGAGCGGTGAGGCTGTCCCAAGGAGCAGAGTTGTTTTGCCTGGTGATCTGGAGAAAGGCCAGTATTTCCCTGCTTCTCTGTCTGTGAAAAATCCAAGGGAAGGGTGGCTAGGGAAAGTCCCACTCCTGGAAATGGTGGTGGCTTTTGAATGTGTGACAGTCTCTCTCCTTGGAGTTCTTTGGAAACCTGTCAATGGGTACATGAGGGGTCCTGCATCGTCTTGTGTGTAGGTTGTGGGCCTGGGATGGTGTGTGACGGCAGCTGAGGAGAGATGGGAGAAGGTGTGAGAAAAGCAAAGCAAAGCAGCGCTGAGGCTTTTGGGGCTGCTGTGTTCTGTGGAGGTCTCTACCTGCCTGTTTCCCTCCTCGACCCATGTCACTGAGGGGAGTTTTGACTCACATGTTGCTCACACAGGCTCAAAACATTGCTGCCCGTTGGCTCACCAGCACCTCTGTTTTACTCCCTGGGCTTTGAAGGCCTTTGGCCATGTGAGGAGAAGCTCGCAGTAGAAAAGTCTCTGGGAGACTCAAAACACAAACCATGTTTTATTAAGCAGGAATTGACACTTTTGCTGAGGTTAATACTAGGTCGTATTGACCAAAGCTACCAGGTCTATTGACTCTGAGAGACTGTTCTTAAATATGGAGAACTGTGGCTGTATTTTTTATGAAGATAACCCATGTTCTTGTTAATCTATCCGCCCTCCACCCCTATCAGCTACTCAATAACCTCACTGATTCCTCTGGGGCTGCAAAGCCACCCATCTGCTGAGACAAACATGTTCCTCTCCTACCATCAGCGGCAAAGGTCATCATCAAGGTGGAAGAGAGGAGCTTTTATGAAGTGACAGAAATTTGTGGTGAAACTCTTTGGGAGGGAGACGTAGTTCTGTAAATTCACCATCTGCTTTGCTGTCAAGAAGCTAAATAACAGCTTTTGCTTGTGCAGACCTTTCAAAGTGGTCTTTGACTTTTTCAGGTTCTGTAGAAAACCCATGCTGTGCCCTTCCCTTGCCTTCCCCTTAGCTGCAAGGACCCTCTCTAGAAGCTTGAGGAACAGTGTTGGAGGGGCGATATCCAAGATGGAAGGAGTTTAAGCAAGGCTAGGAGGCTGCTATCCAAGAAGGATTTGTAAATAGAAAGGAATTGTTGAAGATAAGCTAGGCAAGCACCCTCGGGCTCTGTGGCTGGCTCTCCCTTCCTGCAGAGCCAGGAAATGAACCTGGGAAGCATCTGTTGGATGCTGTAAACATACAGGGGTGTATCTCTCTGGGCTGTATTACCCTCCCAGTAGCCTTTGTTGAAGGCTGGATAGCTACAGCTAGTAGACAGACAGGTGTGAAGGCACATTCTCTACCTCTTGCACTACTTCTCTGTCTTCCCAGTTCACAACACCCAAGACAAAAGCCACTTAGGAGTTAAAATAATGCTATTCCTGATACAGTGTCTGGGTACCGGCTAGCAGCAAAAGCTTTCAAGGAAAAAGATGCTTGGGAGTCTGCTTGTATTGGGGCATTAAATTAGATTTACTTCAATTTGGACAGAAGAACGTTAAGTACAAAAATTAAAACACACAAGTAATTAGCATCTGAGGTTGCAGGAAGCAATTCATTTAGTAATTCCACAGTGAGCTTGCTGGGTTTAGGCTTCTTGGGCGTGTCCTTAAGTTTTTTTGCTTCTGGCAGTCTTCCAGCTGCTATGGCTATGCTATATTGCTTCACACCTGGATTGACCTGCCTTTAGAATGTGTCCTTGACATCCAGTCAAGGTGGTTTTGAAGCAGAACCACTTCTATTAAAATGCTGGTGAGAAACCTGAGGCTCCCTTTCTGGTGCTAACAACAGTGGCTTTGTATCCTGCACGAACGTAGCTGTGCCTTCATGCTCCCACCTGAGCCCCTGCCACCTCTCTGGATGTGCCTGCTGCCCTCTGCAGAGATCCTTGTTCGCAGTACCGGGGGCGTGCGTTGGAGCAAACGCAGGGAAGGGCCACTACTAACAGGGCTGGTGTCCAGCCTGAGTCTGGGGAAGTACCTGAAGGCTAAGGACAAAGCCAGGCTTTCTGGTAGCGCTCCTGTGGTTTGCCCTTACGGTCAGGCTACGTTTCCTTGCAAACGGTGCCATTTCTCCACCCAGACGTGAGGAGGCAGAGAGCTGGGTGTGGTGACTGTGGAAGCCTCATGCATGTTATGGGATTTAGCTGGGAAACTTTCAGGTACCGATGTGAATTCCCCTCTGCCTGATCTGAGGGTACCCAAGGAGTCAGGCGGCCGAGCCGTGCTGAGATGGCTGCACAGTACGGCTTTTCCAGCAGGCAGCCTGAGCAGGCTGTGGAAAGGAGCATGATGAGTAATTATGTGCTGTGTTACAACACAGCGACACAGGGAGGTTTAAATGGCTCTTTCCAGCTATTGCCTGATTGCTGCTGTGTTAACAGGAGCAAGGATCCTCTCTCTTGGCATTCAAGCTCCCTTCCCCCACATGCACGCTACAGGATTTGTAGCAGAGACTTAAGCTTTGCGCTAGTTCTGCTATGATTTTTGCAATCTTCTATCTTCACTGTCATCTCTATCCTTCGTTTCCAAAACTGTGTCGTGCCTGCTATCCATCTATCTATTGCAGCCCCTTGTCTCCTGCTCAGGATGTTGGCATTGGGGCATTAAAAGGCCAGCGCGTTGCTTGGCACGCACAGTCTTTGTAGCAGCAGATACAACAAGAGAAAGTCAGAAAAGGCACATTGGCTCAGTTTCATTAATACACTTGGCTTTAGGAAAGATGAGACTTATCTTGAAGCAAATGGCCTAAATCAGGCTATAGAGGCACTTCAAAGGCATAGAGATCTTCAGGCTTTTAACTTCAGAACAGCTACTTCTGCAGACTTTTGGTTTGGTTTGTTTTTCAGTATGCTTTTGATAGTCCCCAAAAAGGACTTGAAGGAAGAAGTAGGGCTTCACTTTGGGCTATAACCATCTCCCACCAAGATACTCAATGTTTCTTTCCACTTCTGTATCAGCTGGGAAAAGGGAGGGAAAAAATGGAGTAAGTTGTTAAGATAGCCTGGCTTGGTTTCTATATCAAGATCCTCTGTTCTCTGAAGTATTACAGTAACCTTTTCCAGCGTAGGTCAGTGACTGCGGGTAGTGCGTGTCCACTTAATAACCTGTGAGTGGCTGCCCATCTCGGTGTCCTCACCTGTCAGCTGAGCTACGTAGCCAGCCTTTGCTCCAGATGTATATCCTGTGGTGGGGGTGAGTAACCTGGCATTGACCTGCCCATGTGGGACTAGGCTCCGGATCAGGAAGGAAAGACAGGATTAATATTCTAAAATGTGAAAGAACAGCCACTGAATGGTTGGCAGAGAGCCTGGAGTTGGGCACTGGGTTGGGAAGACAAAGGCAGAGAAGAATTCGTGTGGTTTTGGATGTGGTAAATCCATCTTAACTCAAGTCTAAGAAAGTGAGGTTGGGTTGGGATTTTTTTCTGGAGGACTAGTGGAGAATGTGCAGCCTTGGAGAGGGCCAAGATCATACGGTGTGGAAGTAAACACCTATTTTTGTTACAAAAAGTTTGAACAGTTCATCCCAGCCTTCTAGTCTCCTGGCAACGGTGAAGAAAAGACCATACTGGGACCACTATTTTAATCAACCTAATTGCAGGTCCTTTCTCTCCTCCCCCAGCAATCAGCCTCGTGGGAGATGGAAAACCCTTTAGAGCATGTCGTCTGCGGGACTTGGAGACCCTCTGGTTTGCCATGCTGCGGTTACGTGTTGCTCAGATCTGTGCAGTACCAGTGTTTCATTTTTCTTGTCTGGAAACAGGGCATTACTTTTGTGGGTCTGCATTTTTCCCCCCTGTTATATTAAAATGAATTTGTTGCTTTCGCTTCAGTAAAAAAAATCCAGTTGGATACTACCTGCAAATACAAATGCTCTACAGTTCTGACCTGTTTCCCTGACTACCTCTCTGCCTGCCCATGATGTTCAGAATGCCTCTCTACCTCCTGCTCCTGTCCATTCTCTAGAAGTGCTTTTTTGCCTGTGCAGATAGGCAAAACTATAAATGTTTTGTGTATGATGCACACGATGATAACAAACATCTACTCTGATTATGAGAAACATCACTTATTTTCAGCTGCCTTAAAAGAGAAGTCTATTCTTCTAATACTTTATCAGAGGAGTTAGTTTAATCCTCACCTTCTCAGACTCCTGGACTTCTATAGCCAGCTGGAAAGCATGGGCAATGAGAGAAATCAGCCTTAGCACTGAAGTGGTGAAACATCACACAGTGGGAAATCCTGCTGTCTGGGATGATACTGGGAACGAGCTCAAAAGTGTGTGGCTACACTGGTGAACTGGTGTAACGGCTGGTGTGAAAGTGCTTCAGTTCAGTGCAATTAAACAGCTGCGTTTAGTGCAAAGGAACCAGGCCGTTTCTTTGCCCTTTGCTCTTTCACTGCCTCTATCTATTGGCAGTAAAAAGGCAAAAAATAACACAGTTTTGTACTTCTCAAAACTGTATACACAGTACTGGGTGAACAAAACCCACTGCTCTGCTGCTGTGGCAGTGATATAACACCGGTCCCAGTGTTAGCTGGCAGGGCACATCACAGGCTTCCTCTTCTTCAGTGCACCTGAAAACAGTCAGGAAGCCAGTTCTGACCATTTTTTTCTGGTTATGCTGTTTTCCCCTCTTTGTTCTAAGGATTGACCTCAAATCTATCCTTATCAGACTGGTGACCTGAACTGCGCACTCACCTCTAGCAATGGCTCTTCCAGGGTCACGGCTGGAGAGCCCCTGCTCCCGGACGTGAAAAGAGACTTCGGTTTCCACAGCTGGTGCTGCAGCACCCCTTGCCCGCAGGAAACCTGCCTGAGAAATGGGTAGGACCAAGCGCTGAGAAGAGCAGCTGCTGGAGGTTCATGGTGCCTGTGTGGGCATCGTGCCATGCTGGGAACACTGGGTGCCCAGGAAGTTCTCCTGCCCTTCGGCCAGCGAGCTCTGAGGCACCGGGCAGCATCTTGAGCTCTGCTGTGAACCTTGATTGAGGCAATTTGGCAGGCAGTGGGGGAGGCTGATGCAATGCTTGCTTTTTTCCCCACTCTGGTGTAGTGCTGTAGCCCAGCAAAGGCTGGCCTGTCAGAGCCAGGAGCAGCATGCAGCCCTTGCAGGAGTACTAAATAAAACACCTGGTGCTGCTCAATGGGTCCTCAGTTCCCCTTGTGTTGTTGTTGCAGGAATCATACTTTCTTTCCTCATTTGTATCTTTGCCCTCCCTACCCCTTTTCTTTTTAAAAAACCCACTGAGCGATTAGATTTGCAAATGAACGGGCAGGGAAGCGACAACAAAAGGGAGCTGGAGCTGAGGAGTGCAGGTATAATTACTGTAATTAACTGGAGCAGCAGGGGCACAGCCAGCGTTGGGAGCATCGCTCAGAGATGCTGTGGGCGAGAGATGGGAGAGGAAGGATGGCCAGCCTCAGAGATCATCCTCGGCCCCACGGGTCCCTGTTCCCTGCCTGAGTGCGTTGATAAGAAAAACGTAGCTGTGCCCTGCCCCTGCGGCAGCGCGCTCGGGCAGGCTGCAGGGACCGGCATCTCCCCACATGAGGTGCAGCAGCAGTTTTGCCTCATACCAAAACTACTCCACGCTCTGGGCAGCCCCTGAGGGGTCTCCCCAAGCTCTCGTTTCCCGTAAATCGCTGGGAGTGGGGGGTCACCTGGCATGTGGCAGCACTAGCCCCTGAGCGCCAGTGCAGGGAGGAAAACCCTGCAGCAGCTGAGGCCTCGCAGGAGGAGCTGGGACAACTGGGGCCAGCTGACAGCTTCTCTTGGAAGCTCTTTAGTGTCAAAATACGTTACTTGTTGATTTTGCTAGGTGCTGGTCTGCGACTTTATGGTTGATCTGAGAAATGGCATTAATTATCATCGCTGGCAGACTGAATAGGGAGCATGACCTTCTCAATTTGGAGAGAGTTGCTGTGGGTCCATACAGACACACATCTATGGCACGGGAGGGAGGGTTTCATGCACTCCTGGTCATCTTCATACCAGGAAAGTTTTACGATCACTTAAGATGGAAGCGATATGTCTTTTTCTGCCCTAATTCTGCTAGTTACAGTCCTGTGGTCGCTTTTCCTCCTCTGGGTAGTACACACGTCCATAGCCCGTATCGTGTTCATCCGGGAGTGTTGCAGGGCGCAGCATTCCCTGCACACTCTCTCTTCCCATTTCCAGGGCCATGCTGCCCGTGGTGGCTGCCTGTGCAACAGGTCCGCAACAGCTCTAGCTCTTGGCAGAAGGGCTTCTCCTCTTACCATAAAGAGATGGGGTCTGATTTCAAATACAGGTCTCGCAAACATTAGTTGCCATTGGTCCTATGCTTGGAGTCTGAGACTGATACTGATTTCAGGGTTTTCTAATCTTTTTAGACTTGACCTCAGTTTATTGGGTGGGTGCATAAGATTTAACATCTGAGAAGTTTCCACAGGAAAACATTTAAAAATCTAAATAAATCCCCAAACCCCTTTATTTTGGTGACTGCACAGACCAGTGAGCCTGGGATGTAAACACTTTTCCTAGCTGTGGCTACTGATGTAGGAAGGCATGTGCAGCAAGCCGCAGGGTTCTGAGGTTCTGTAGTCACCCCTAGGAATAGTTACGCAGGCTTGTTAGAAAAGGACTGTGGTTTTGTTGCTGAAAGATTAATGTGTCAAGCTCTGTTCACATAGGGTTGAGAACACCTAAATGTGTGCCTGGCGTATTTAGGAAATAGATTTGCTGAAGCTGGGTAGGGACTGGTGTGTGTGTTTTGCTGTACTGTAAAAACTTCAGAATTCTCCCCTTTCATTGTGGAGTATATCTTGATATGAAGGAGAGGGAATGCAGAGTTCTGTGAACACCTTCTGTTTAAACTTGCTACTACTGATCAAAAAAGCTATAGGAAATAGGATTGGAAGGGTCTTTGAGAGATCATCTGGTCCATCTCCTTGCCCCAGGCATGTTCAGCTGCACCTCCTTTGCCCTTGACAACGTTTTGACTGAGCTCTGGGCAATCTATTCCAGTGCTTCCCTATTCTTAACAGATTAACCCAAATTTTCCATGCTGAAGTTGAATTTATTGCCTCTTATTCACCATGGGCATGGAAAACAGATTATTCTTTTCCTTGTAGCAGCTGCTCAGATATTTGAAAACTGTTACTGTGTCCTCCCCCAGTCATCTTTATCTAGACACCCTCTGTCTGTTCTGTCTGCTCTTGTTGGCCATGGATCCTAAACCTTTGACTGTTCCCCTTCTTGTCTCCTGGGCTCTCTCCAATGGGTCTCTGTCTCAGAGTGGGACACTCAACACTGGACATAATCCTCCAGGGAAAAACCTACATCACAGGTCTCTTAGACTAACCTCAGTGTCTCAATCTGATACTTGCTTGTCCTGTGGTGGTTTTTACTGGTTTTCTGCTTGTGTTATACAGTAACTTCCAGACTCCTTTTTGCAGAATTGCCACCTAGACAGCTGTTCCTTTCTCTGTATTTATGAAGTTGATTATTCCTGCTTAAGTCTAATTACACGAATATGTCCTGGTTGAATTTCACCTTGTGTTCTCAGATCATTTGTCCAATTTGCTGTGATTGTCTCGTATTCTATTTCTGTCCTCCAGCATATTCAGTCCCTCCCAGCTTGATGTCATCTGCAGATTTAATAAGTATACGCTTTATTCCATTATCCAAATCATTAATGGAAACATTGCCTAGTGCTGGACCCTCCAATGAACACCACTCAATACATCTTTTATCTGGCAATGAAATAATGATAACTATTTTCAAGAAATGTTTTTCTAACCGAATGTTTTATCCCACAGTAGGTTCACCTAGGCAATCATTTCTTGAATATCTTGAGTCGCATGTCAAAATGTCAAAAGCTTCAGTAGAGTCAAGACGTAGCACCTGCTGCCTCCCAAGACCTGTTACTCTGTTGGAGTAATTGTTGGAAAAGGAAGCTAGATCACTGTGACTAGAGCTGCTCTTGCAAATCCATATTGGTTGTTGTGTTTCTCTTTAAGAGTAATTTCTACCTTAGGTTCAGGGCTCTCCTGTTGAAAGGGCTCTAGACCAATAGCTTTCAGCAGCTTCATGTATACTCATAAAACCCACTTCATGCTTGGAAGTAGTTACTTACTAATAATGTTATTTATACTGAAGGGAAGACTGAGTCCCAGGAAACCCTGCTGATCAGTCACACGCAAAGAAGGTAGAACTTAAGAACAGACCTAAGGAACTTGTCCCTAGGTCTTGGTTCAAAAATGTAACTAACTTGAGTGAGCCAGGTTGCGTGCCCTAATGCATGTGGGCAGCATGATTCTGCAGCAGCATCAGCAGCTTTCTTCAGAGATGCAGCCACCAAATGGGGCTGGTTGTGACAACCAAACCTCCTCAGGCTGAAAAGGCTCACAGCTCAGGTCTTCAGCTCCTCAGCCAACTGTGCCGGGCCCTGGGCTACCGAACAGACACCGTGTAGGGGCAGTGCTTAAAAGAAACAGAGTAAGCATAGTCCCACATTCCCTAAAGAATTAACTTACATCCTAATCCAGGAATGAGGATCAGGTTGTACATCCTGGTTGCTCAGAGGTGTCCTGGGCTGAGAGTTTGGACAGGCACATTGCTCCAGCCATGCCCTCCCGCCTTGTGCATGCCTTGCTGCTGGCTTTGGTGGCCTGTGGCCCCATCCACTCTGCCTTGCCCGAGGGGCATATGGGCACCATCCCTCTGCCTCAGATGAGGAGTGGTACTTAATTCCAGAGCGCTGGCTCTCTGGGCAGGGCATCGGCACACACTCAGTGCTGCTGAGCACTTCAGCTACGTGCTAACCCCAAAGGCAGCCTGCTTGATTGGGTTCCTCGCTGCCTTCTGCAAACTCGGGCATTTAAGTGCTATACATTCAGCAGGCAACTGTTAGGGAGTCTCAAATTGCAGTTGTCTACCTCTCTTGTTGCTGGGATAATTGGATGGTAAAAGGCAGAAAGTACTGATTCCCCCACCCCACCAATAAGTGCATTTAAGTATTTTTAGCAAGTGAATCTGCCAAAATGCAGAAGCTGCTAAATATAGAAAGTCTCAGGTTTTTTCTTATCCTTTTCTTTTCTTGAAATCTTATTGACGAGAACTCTGCCTCATGTACTTGGAAAAGAAATGAAGCAATCAACAGCAATATATGATTTTGTCCAGTTTGGGGAAAATTTTTTGTTCTGATCCATTAATTCCCAGCTGTATTCCAACATCATACAGGATAGTGTTAGTGTGACTGAAGGGACTCTTTCTAAAGTTCTAAAGTTAAGGTTTTTAGTTTCTCAGTTCTGCCAAGGGAAGACTCACCTGTCATTGCACCATGTTGAAAGTGGGTGAGAGCTGGCTGGAAAATTCAGGAGAAAGGGAGGAAAAGAGAAAAATCAGAATGACCAACATGTAGAATGCTCTCTTAGTCATCCTAGTTTTTTTCCCCTTCCTGCCTGTCCCTTGTCCATTTTCACATCTGAAGCCCTGATGCTGAAGGCAGACTTCCATGTATACGTGTAGGATCAAGGGGTCAGATTAGAGCTTTTCAGGGCAATGATTCCCTAATTAAATGCTTGAAAAACTCATAGCACACTTCTAGGAATAATTAGAAAAATAAGGACTGATGCAAATTTGTCATAAAATGGTGTGACTCATCAAAATGTCATCAAATTACATTAAAAATGTTATCCTATTGCTTCTTAAAGTAACTTTAAGCCAAGTAAATATCCTGTAAATCATGGGTGCTACTGGAGCACGTAACAGTGCCAGCAGAACTGGGATTCATGTTTGCTGCTACAATAGATCAGGTGGCCATAGTGGATCTAGTTTTCTTGAGGCTTATACTATTAGAAATTGAGAGTATTTGTGAATTAGAAAACAGGTGTTCTGCTATAAAAAGGAGAGCATCCGGCCGTGGATACCAAATGCCTGCTTGTTTGTGACTTATACTTTTTTTTCTTAGATGTTTCTGATGTTGGCACATTGCTTAGTTTAGCCAGAGCCTTTAAGGCAAGGCTGGGCAATGGTATTTGAAAAGCACAAATGTTGCCCTTTTTGGACCTACCTGAATGTAGAAGGAACATCTAGAGGTGCTTTAGCAGAACAGGCTTTCCCAGCTCACTAGGGAAGTGGGAGCTGGATGCGGTGTGAACAATGGACCCTTATTTCCCTTCGGTACTGAAACCCTCTTCCCAGATGGGCATAGGCCTAGAAGCAGAAAACAGAAGATTAACAGGGAAATGTGGAAAGCAGTAGAGTCCCTGTCTTCCCTGTCCGTGCAGCACCACATGTGACCTCTTGGGCTGTCCCTCTGTCAAAGCTGTAGCAGATCCTTGGTGCGATGCAAGGCAGTAAAGGCCCTGCTGCCTGGGAGACCCTGCACAGATCTCTGTAGAGATCCTCCATAGGATGCAGCCATCCTCCGGTTGTGTGTGTGTGGGGTCAGTGGCTGCAGAGCAGGGAGAGCTTCTTCAAAGGGGATGGTCGCTGAGGACTTGGGTTTACACTTGTTCTCAGCGGTTTCAGCTTGCTGCCATCTCTGATGTGCACGTCAGAGGGGATATCTCTAGGGAATGGGCTCAAGAGAGAAGGTGTCAGCATGGAACAGAGCCTGGGGGTTCAGCTTACTCAAATCATTGTGGTTTTGCACAGGTGCTGGCTGAAAAATAGTTTTCAGAGAGCTGGAGTTTGAACTTCGTTGTGATAATTACTCATTGAAGCACTGTCCTGTTTGGGTTCTCTGCTGGGTGATAATACTGTTGAATTCACGTTTCACATGTCCCTTCGTAGAAACTTGGCTTCCCTCTGCTATCCGTTTGCCTGTTTTCATGAAACTTGTGAAAATACAATACCAGATGGAGATGTAGCCGTGTCAAGGATTTAGCTGAAATTTGCCCACAAATTTAAAAGCTGTGGGGAGTGAGGGAGGCAGGAGGAGTGGCAGGCTGCTGCAGTTGCAAGCAGTATATGTACGTGAGGCAGGCTTCCCCAGGAAGCAGGCTTTGCAAAGCCTTGCTGCGCTTAGCAGAAAGTCCCAAGCAGGCTCTTCCTCACTCTCACTGTTAGTTCCCAGAGGGTGCTCACAGCTTGCCTGCTTGCGAGACCTTGGGAATGGAGTCTTCTACTTTTGTGCTGTTACTTCTTACAGGGACTCCTGTCTCAACATACCTCCACGGCCTCCACGCACCCCTTTCCCTAGCCATTATGTCTTCTTCCCTTCCCTGCACTGTTCTTTATTTCTCTCCTTCCAACAACCGCTTGCTCTTCTTTCCCTGTCTACCCTCTCTTGCCACTCCTTCCCCTGTTACAAAAAGCTGGCTTGGGAAGCAGCAGAGAGGGTTAAGTCTGCAAGGTCGCACGGCTGCAGAAGCCTTGGTGGCCTCATGCTTGGTAAAGTGCCTTTTTGGCATGCAGAGCTGCGAGCAGCCTCCTCAGGCTCTGCGCCAGCGGGCAAGCATTTGCAAAGCAAAATTACAGAGCTCTCTGGGTAATGATCTGCCCGTTCTGTACAGCAGGTGGCTGGAGGCTGAATCCACACCATTCCCTCTCAGCTCTACTCCCATGCACGTCAGGAAGAGACGGCTATTCCTCTCTTCCAGCTGCTTCCAGCCAAGGGAGGCCAGGGGAGTCACCCTCCCAGCAGAAGGATGCCATGGGGGTGAATCTCTCTGCAAACAGCCACAGTGGGATCCGACTAGAAAGGCCAGATCCATATGCCAGCCATGTGCGTGGGCAGAGGGAAGATGGCATCTTCACGGCTGTGCAAGAGAGCAGCACCGCTTCCCACCTGCCTACCCTTCTCTGGGCATTAGGGGCATAAAGGGGGAACTGGGATGCATTGACAGGTCTCTTCTAAAAGACCTGTCAGTTAGATCCTGTGAGACTTTGACTGCAGGGAGTCACCAAACTCTGCTGGCATTGCTGGGGAGGAGTTTGGAGGGTGTCTTGCAAAGTTTCAGGATAGCCCACAGTGCTCACTTCTTGTCATAACTGCTTAACATGTTGCATTTATTTGTATTTCCTCTGCCATTTGCTTACCCAAAGAAAGGCTCAGCAGGTGTGTATGCAGCCCGCAGACTCGCCAGTGAACAGGCTAATCCTAGATGTGCTGCATCGTGGCGATTTTCCCCTCTCCCCTTCCCTCCATACTGCTGCTGAAGGCTTCCTATACCTGCTTTTCCCTCCTTCCCCTCCAAACCCTTCCTGTAGCAGCAGCAACTATATGGCAGCTGGTAGGATTCCCTTTCACTGTTTTGGGAAGCATAGTCATTTTACACTTGTAGGTGGGAAGGAGTGTCAGGCCCCAGACAGAGAAGAGCACGAGACCCCTAAGCATGTCAGATCCACTTTCTTTTGGCTGCTGGGGATAAACTCTGAGAATTAGGAAGACAAAACTGTTTATCTTTTACACTGTTAGAAAGGGTGGGTGCTGCATGCTGTTCTGAATAAGAACCCAACGTGGATCTCTATAACCATTTTATCCTCTAAGACTCTTGACGCTCTCTCCTCCCAGAAGGAATCCTGATAGGAGCCCCTTATCCACATTTATCTTGCAAAATAAATATTTAATAAACAAAGCCAAATACTGTTAAAGGGCATTCTGAGACATTAACTTACTCCCCTAAGCAATAGAACAAACAAAGCAACTTCATTAACAGTAATATATAACATAATGCCTGCCTATCTCCCTTTGGGCAGGAGAGCTGGGCTTGCTCAGGTAAGCCAGGGTCTCTGGGGAGTGGGATGAACCAAATTACACTCCCAAGGAAGGAGGCTCCTGCGGCATGAAAGTGAAGCTCTCCTTGAGGGGGACTTCAGCCTGGTCCCTGCAGAAAACCTATGTGGCCACAGAAGTGACACACAAAGCTGGGAGAGTCCCAGATCCATAGCCCTGGCGCAACTCTTGGGGGCAGTCGGTGCGTCCAGGGGAAAAGATGTGAATGCTGCCGCCCCGGTGTGGTTGCCTCTGGGGCTCCGTGTTACTTCTGATGCTTTTTGGCTTCTGCATGAAAACAAAACCCAGTGAGCAATAACTTCACAACAGTAGACAGAGGAAGACAGGGTGAAATGGGGGATAACAAAAGTGTGTATTGTAGTGAAAGAGGAAGCGAGGGGAAAAAAAGACCATGTGGACAGGGTAAGTCAAGGGGACAGAAATCTGTGAGTTATGACCTCTTCCTAGTTTCCCTCCAGAAGTTTAGTTCTTTTGGATGCAGTGTGGATCCTGTAAGAAGTTTTGTATGATAGAGCACATCTTCATACGAGATTGGTGCATGAAGTACCTTAAAATTTGTTCTAATCTGATAAAATGTTACATGTACTGCAACATTTTGCATGTCTCTTGTATCTTCTCCCTGGTGATCTTAAAGCACATTGCAAGCTCTCCATTCATGAAACTTCCCAGCACCTTTGTAGGTCAGGCTTATCTCTGGTTTACATATAGCCAAATTTAAACTAAAAATGCAAATGGCTAAGTTGAGGAAATGACCCAGTATCTCAGGCCCCAGCGATGCTGGTTAACTTGAAGCCTGTCCATAGAGGCAGTTACCCGTATCACTGTACAGGAGGGGCAGTGACTTGTGCAGAGCCCAGGGAAGAGCTGAGGAAGAGGAGGCTCGTGGTGCTCCATGCTAGCAAATGCCCCTACCTTGTATTTGTGCCAGCTCCTTGTGGGAGAGCTTCATTCACTGGCATGGGGCTGACTCCAGTGCAGATCCAGCCACGTGAGCAGTCCCCAGAGGGAGTTGTTAAATGTTCAGGACATGGCCAATTTAGGCTTTGAAGTCTGTGGCTGTGCTCAGGGCTGGTCCCTCATAGCTGGGGCTGCCCGAACTGGCTCTGGCTCCTCCAGCCCTTCTCCAGTCCATTTGTTCCTGTCAACTCTGCATTGCTCAGCCCAGAAACGCTGCTGCCAGGGAGCGGGGTGCTTGCACACACTGTCTTGTTGGTGGCAGCAAGGCAAGGGGGCCTTGGCCAGCGCTTATTTTGCTCTTAGCGCTATCACTCTGCAGGGAAAATATTGCTGCACTGATGTAGAGAGGTCTGCCTCCCTCGACATGTGATGCACCTCCGGCAGATGAAAATTTGGTACTTTCAACACAAGAAAAGGCGAAGCTGGGGATGGGTAATTCAGTCCCTTTGGACCCTTCCCCTATCTCTATTTCTTTTTAGAGAGTGGTGGCTTCTCTGCCTCTCTTTGCTGCTGGACAGCCCTGTCAAAGCCTGTTAAGTCAGTGGCATCTCGCAGTACTGCCCTGGTGCTCCTCGTGCTCCCTCATGCCAGTGGAATATGTGTGTGTGCGCTGGAAAAGGACTGAGGGTACTCGGGCCAGATGCCTGTCCTGGGAGACTATTCCTGTCTGACTTGGCCAGTCTGGGCCAACAGCAGTGGTTTGGTGGTGACCCCTGTGGGCAATGAGCAGGCTGTTTGCAGTCCTGTTCCTGGGTCACCTCATCTCAGAGACTGCCACCTACAGCCCCCCTCAACCCCTGCCTGAACTGCTCCCCTGATTGCTAGGCTACTAGTAGAGAGCAGCAATGTGGGGCTTGCTGGTCGCTCTTGTGGTCTGACATCAGGGAGGCTTCCTGCACCCAAGGAGCTCCTTCTGCTGGCTCAGGGCTTGGATCTTTTCTGTGCCCAAAGGGAGAAGGCAGGATTGGATTTTAATCTCAGGTACAGATGCACTGAGCCAGAACCATTGGTCTTTGGTAAACTGGAGCTGAAGCAGGTCCTTACGGCTATCAAAACAACACAATTTCAGCAATATCAAATTCTTCTCAAAACTAAAGATGTTCCCACCCCCTGGGAGGACACACTACAGAGCCAGGTCAGTCTGGCTTGAAAATGTGTACTCAGTCCAGATCCCGGTCCTCTCCTCTGACTGCTCTGTAGCACACTCTCCTGAAAGTGATTCTTCTCAATCCCTTGCACATGAGCCACTGAATAAGGAACAGGAGATGCTGCCAGAGTTCACACTGAGTGCCACAGGGATCTAGAATAAATACTGCCATGTAATAGATTTTTATCCACTGCCTTGCCGTAATCCCCATCTGAATCCCTTCCAAATTGCAGTCAGGCGGCTGTTTGTACAAGTCAAACATTGATTCAGCTGCTCTCGAAAGGGATTCGGGGAGCATAGGCTGGAGGGAGTGCTAGCCAGGGAGCTGGAACAATGGGATTTATTTGTTACGTGCCGAAGAGTTAAACTCTTTTCATAGCACCCAGCACCAGAGTATCTCCCCTTCCCACACACAAAGAGGTATTCACAGGAAGGATAATTGCTTAAGCAGTGAGCCTGGCACCTCAAGGAGCTCTCCTGTCCCTGCTTGGCAGTGCTGCGTAGGGCAGGATCACAGCTGCCCATGGCTGGCTGGTAGGGGCTGCAGACTGGCAGCATCCAGATAGTGTGTATGGGGCTTTGCTTCCTGCCTTGTACCTGGAGTTTCAAATATTTCCTGTCAAAGCCCTTGGCTGGGATTGCTCTTCTTCCTAGAGGTGCTGGATGGCAGGGGCATGGCCTGGTCCAGCACATGGGGCCTCTCCCAGCTCTCCTTAGCCCATCTCAGAGCACCTGTGTGGAGGGAAGGAGTCCAGAAAAAGTCCTGGAGTCCTGGGCAGTGGCTACCAGCACTGCTCTGCTCACACTATCTGGCTTTCTTAGCATCTGCAAGGATTTTTCTCAGGGACAGACCTTTCATCTCTTCACTGTGTTTTTTTGCTACTTCATTTCCTGCCTCCTCAATGGGATTCAGCATCATGCTCTTCCCTTTGCCCAGCACTTCCCTATCATTGGCAGGGTCAAAGCCCAGGGCTATCACAGACATGGGAGACCTTGGCCCTTGGGACTGAGACAGTTTTGGGCAGCTCATATGGGGGTGCACATGCTCTGGTTCAGGTCAGCTCCTCACACCAGTTTCCCAGCTTCCAGAATGATGGAGGGCCACAGTGAACACCTAGCAGCCAGGACCACGACAGTTTTGCTCTACCAGTGGTGACTTCTGCAGGGCTCAGTCTCTTGCAGAATGCTTCCATCCCCATGCCACGCTCGAGAGCAAGGGAGGAAATCCAGCAGAGCCAGTTGCAGGTTGAGTAAGCATATCCCACTTCCACAGACCGGGACAGTCTGAAAAGAAATGTGGTAGATTATAGGTCAGTGGGGTAGAGACCAGTTCCTGGCCTGTGCTTTGTACAGCAATGAGCCCAGAATGTAGTCATTAGTGAGTACTTTTACAAATCTTCTTTCCTTTCTGCTTGCTCCAGATGGCCATGCCTGCCACTTACAAGGGTCCTGCTGGTGCTGGATTAACTATACAGCATCTCCAGCAGGTTAAGAGCTTGGTGGAGGTGTTCTCCATGGTCCCAATGGTTCATACATGATTTGTGAGCACAAAGATCTTGAGGACCATGCTATATGGTCATAGGCACTGCAGCCTCAAGTAAGCAATCGCTGCTGCTGCCTGCAGCAGAGCAAAATGAACAAGACAGGTAAGCACGAGGGAAGGGTGCAAAGCCCCTGAATGACTGGGGAACATTGTTTTAGAGGTGGGGGCTAGATAACTGGCAATGATGGTCTGCTAGAGCAGGGGAAAGAAATTTCCCCAGCAGTTGATCACCAGCAGACAAATCAGAGAGGTTCAGTCTAACCAAAGCCAGATCTGAACGAAATCTCAAGTTTAGCCTAGGAGTAGTGCTGAGCTATCACTGAAATGGCTGAAGAGTTTCTATGTGGGGTACTTGGGCTCATTTCCACACCTGCAGAGTGGCTGCAGCTCAGGGGCTGGGGCAGCCACGTGTAAGGGAGAAAGGGGATTGCTGGCAGCATCTGGCTCCTACTTGGCTTGAACTTCGCAGATCAAGTTGACATTCATTGAGGGAGAGGAAACAAACTAATCACCTGATTCACAGAGAATCCTGCTGCAACCAGACTGGACACAGAGTCAGGGTCATCTCAGGTTGGTGAGGGAGAGGAATGGGGCTGCCCACTCTCCAGGACAGTGAGAGCAAGAAGCTTAAGGCTCCTCAGTGCTAGAGAAAGTAACAGAGTGCCCTGGAGCTCACAGCCCTGCTTGAAAATGATGGAGGCTGACAGATCTGGGATTAATCTAAAGGTTTCAGCTCTCTGAGCACCGAGTGGAAATTCGCCTGGAAACCACAATGCAGGAGCTCAGCATGACGAAAGCACTAACTGGAAGAGGGGAGGCAGAGGCACACGTGGGTCAGAGAGCTTGCCCTGCCTGATTATGCACAAAGGCTAGAGCCCTTGTCTCTTGCTCTCCCAGCTATGTGTCTGGGTAGGGAGGGAAGGCATTCAGTGCTAATAAGAGCATTAAAAAATAAGCCACTTTTTTTTGGTGTGTGTGTTAGGCAGACTCTGCTATGGGTGCAACTTTGCATTGCTAATTAGATGTGAAGGCAAAGCTATACTCTCAATGCTCAGCGCTCCCAATTGTACCTGTTCATACTCTTGGAACAGCTGGGTGCTTGACTGGGTTGGGCAGCCTGCACAAATGCTACAAGCTGTGGTTTTGCCTGTGCAGGTATTTGTAGGTGCTAGACTGCTTGTGTGGGATGGGAAGGGAGAGTGGGAGGCTGGCTAAGAGCTGGAGCCAATGTGTGGTCTGCTGATGCAGACTTGGTCTTCTCTTGTTCAGCTTGTCTAGCTGCGTAAGGGAAAAGCTAGCTCCTGCTGTGTCTGTAGCTTTTTCCCATGAGGCTAGGATGCTGATCTGTTGCTCAGCCCTGAGTGTGGAAGACCAGGGCACTCCTTTTCATCTGACTCAGCACCCATTAAAATTGCAGCTTTGGCTCATAGAGTTATGGGGACATACCAATCTCTACACTACACCCAGGTGCAGTCTGCAAGGAAGGATGTTATATGGACAGGCATATGACCCCCTTGCCCTCAGACCCCTATAGCCTTCAGCTGAGACTGATGAAAGTCTTCTCAGTGCAAGAAAACCACAAATTCTCATACCTCCTGCACTACGCAGATCTCTGAGTATTAGCACAGCTGTCATACTTACCCACGTCTGCGCGTTCATGCCTTCATATTCAATTCCAATATAACAATGCCATCACCCCTGTTGCTCACATCAAAGGACTGGATGCATCACAGTGCACAGTCTTAACTCCTTTCAGTTAGCTTGCTCTATAAATATATAACCCACAGTGAGCGGGCATGTGTAATATATACCTGTGTATGGTTTTGCTAAGCGCTGTGGATGGGATTGTTGATCTGATTGTTTTAAAGTCACTGGGCTACATCTTCTGCAGCAGATATCAACTGGTGCAGCACAGTGGTGTTGCCAATTTATGCTAGGTGAGGATCCGGCCTGTAACGTTAATCCATAGTAGAAACTTCCGTTCGTGAAAAGCAGAGATATTTTGAGTGTGCAATCATATTGGCATTCTCATCCAGGCTTCTACGTAGTATAATTGTAACTTCAAGATTATAATCGTTATTAAATAATGTAGCAGTGGAAGGTTAGTTTAAGGTTATGGTGTGATTTTTATCTCTTTGATGCCATATTGTCAAACTGAAATCAGCATCGTGATATGTCCCAGTGAACAAACTGGATATGCAGCAGAGATGAATGAACACACACACGGTTTCAGACCAACCAGCCAAATCTGAACACATGTCCTCTTCTAAGAAAGGAGTTTAGGAGAAATAATTTTCAGCTCCATGATCCACACACCCAGTCATTATCACAGACATTATGATGGTCTCTCCCTGCTTGTATTTTAGAAAAGCTCAAAGGCTGAATTGCAATACAGTCGTTGCTAATTCAGAGTAAGTGGGCGACACTGCAGCTGGTGTCTGTTTGCCCATCTGATATATGAATAGCAATCGATTTGGATTTTTTTCTCTAAACTTGATGTGATATTAAGTATGAGATCACTGCCAAATGTCCATGAAGAATTATGCTTGGTTTCTCGAGGAGACCGATGCAGCTTGGTCACCCTGTTAATAGATGAAGCATACAGTCCTCTCCAGCCTGGGCAGTTGTTTCACCATGGGCATCTTCCTCTGGATTTAGCTTCAGAAACTATAAGAACTTGTAGCAGATAAAGGAGATAAGTGCTCCAGTTCTGATTTCTGGACTAGATTAATTTCCAATAAATACTTGCTAATATTCATCCTAGGTTTATTTTATGACCTTTTTGTTATTTTCCATTTAGATTTACCCTCTTATAACAACCGTCTCTTCAGAGAGTCTGCCAAGATTTGGAGATGATTGTCTTTTTGTTCTTCTATCGTATGATTATAATGTATGGTTAGCTAATGGTAATATTATTAACTGCTATCACAAACATCTTGTAGCATGGGTACACTAAATGAGCTTTATAGTTATTTCAAGCTCATTTTATTTCAACTTATAAATCAGCTCCTTTAGTCCCATCATCATTGATTGCTCTTTTCTGAAGCCCATTCTAAGCTGTTAATCTCATTCCAGGACTGAGGTGTGGGGAGAAGCCCTTTTTACGATCAAGTTGACAGCAAGTCTGCTGCCTTGAGATCTTAGGAGACAAAGCACCACGTAAGTGCTACATTCTGTTCGGAACATCAGAGATGTAACTGTGAAACAGCACTGTGGTTTGCATTTATTCTCCCTCGGTGATATCCACATTAAAGCACTTTGTTTACAAGTGATGACAAAGTTGTTCTCTGCTGCAAGCTGAGCCTGAAGGCAGAAGGCCAGTGTGTGATGGAAAAGATGGAGCTTCTCAGAGCGATACATTGCTTTTTCTTTCTCACAGCACACAGTTTTGAGGAGGAATTTCTTTGGCTTGATGTTTAAGTACTGGAGACAGAGTCAGTGATGCTGGGAAGAATTCAGGGGTAGGAGGATGTAAATGGGCTTGGATGAAGCAATAACAAATCTGAATCTTTGATCAAAACATGAAGTGACATGCCTGCCTCCTTGCCCTCCCTGCTGCCAGACTTGGATGAAGCTTGGGGAAGTTGTGGAGTTAACAATTCTTTTTTAGCAAGTGACTTTGCATCTCCACGTATGGGGCTATATCACGTGACAAGTGATGAGACAAAAGATCTCTAAACCTCACGCAAGAGACCATGTGCAATTTCTGTCTTTCTTCCCCAGTGTATGTGGAGTGAGCTGTACTGCAGACAGGCTCTCCAGCATGGGAATGACAGAGCTCAGGTTTGGCTGGGTCCTGTTTTCTTCAGTGCTTGCTGCACATTATGTTGGAAAAAAGCTGGGCTTTGGTGCTTTCCTTCAGCGCCCTGCTGCTGTTTCTGTACTGGCCTTCCTGGCTTAGCTTCTTCTGTGTCTCCCGCCATGGGTGGTTAGAGCCCAACACTGCTTTCCTGCTCTCTGCCAAGCCTGACGCTCTGTGGCAGGACTGCTGGTGCTGCCACTTCCAGGTGGAGCTGGAGGTACCAGCAATGTCTTGGCTCTCTCCCACCCAGTCCCTGCCAGGGAAACAAAGGCAGCACTTAGAGCAAACGTTGGCTTTTGCAATACATGGCACTCTGAAAAGTTGGGATGGTACTCGTGAGAAAAGCAGTAATGTGCACTGGAAGAAAAAAGGGCTGTCACCTCAGGCCCTTGGCCAGCTGGATGTCTGCTTGCTGGCATGAGGTCACTGTTGAATTTTGAAGACATGGTTTTCCACACAGATTTGAGAGCTGCTACAATGGTCTGGCCTCAGAGTTTTGGCATTGTGCTACCAATACCATGATTTTGCATCGTCAGTGTGGCAGAAATGAGTTAGTGACATTGCAATGGATTTGAAAACAAAGAAAGTGGGTGCAACCTAGCCCAGTGTGCCCAGCTTCTGAAAACAGGCTTCGATTCCTGCAAGGCTCTGCTTCCAGTGGAAGCTCCCCTAGGCTTGCACCTGTCTCTGAGGCAAAGTCTTGAGGGTATTCCACTCAGGCACTGAAAATAGCAGCAGTTTATACAGAGCTTGAGAGGGGACTTCCAGATGTGGAAATGCCCTGGTGTTTGCAGTGAAAAATCTAATGACTGTAAGTGCTGACAAAAACAGGCCAAGTTTGTATCCCCAAATCTAACACTGTATGCTGAAGAAGTTTGAATTTAGCTTTATTTTGGCCCCAGGAAACCTAACTTGCAGGATACCTTTGAATCCACACTGTGCCTCAATTACTCCTTGCTCCAGAAGTACACTGAGCGAGAAGTAATTTTCACGATCCTGCTTGTACCTCGGTTCCCTGTTCTGCCACCACCATTGCTCCTGTCTGGGCATCACTGGTGCGAGCCTGCAGCAGAGACTTTTGTTGATTGATTGGAGGTGAGACAAAATACTCCATCCCTCGCTGCGTTAGTGCATGAGGGCACCCAGCTGTCACCAGGTGTTCAGACAATAAATCACCTGCATTTACTCCCTGGATGAGTCTGTAAAGCTGGAATTGGAACAGCAGGCTCTGTCAGTGATGGAGAGTCACCCACAAATATGGATACAATGGGAGCACCATGTCAAATTTTCTCCTTGAGCTTTAGTAACATCCAAACCAACATGTGAAAAGGTGCTAAATGGGGAGGAGAAGCTATCAGTCGTGGCTGCCACAGCTGGTGTCTCTGATGTAGGGGATGTGCTGGAGTTGGCTGTAGCTAAGTTTCTCCAGAGTTTGATGTGTTTGGCAGGTCTGAGTTTGTGTCTGTGTTTGGAAAGCTCAGCAGAGGTGGCAGTGGTGCAGAGTGCAGGAACCACTGCTTGCAAGCCTGCCTTCTCAAGAGCCTTTGAAACTGAAGCCAGTGAGCCAAGCATCAAATGAAGAAAGATAGCATCTAGGACTTTCCATCTTCATACCAGTTCAGAAATACTGTTCAAATAAATCTCCGTGCATTGTTGAACTCCATGCTCGCCTCTGCCGTCAAATGGATATTTTCCCTCTGTGCATGCCTTAGTTTCCCTATTTGGCCAGTGGCGAGAATAAGACACTGTCTATTAATATGATGGACTTTGACAGTTCTACAGTAAATGTTTAGTGTTATTGTTATTTATTGAGTGAGAGTCTTCTGATGATAGGCAGGAATGAAAATTAAGAGGATGAATATGACAATATATGAGAAAAATTAAAACCCAGCCAACATTTTCTCTTAACTAGCTCGTGATACTTATTATGCAAGGAAAAGTAGTCTTTTCTAAAGGCTGCTCACTTCTCCTTGAGTAGAATTTCTTTCTGATATGTTGTAATACAGCCATATCCAGGATTAAATCAGCTCCTTCTTTGGCTGATGTCACATCTCAGGCCTTTCTAGAAAAATCTGTTGTCATGTATATTAATTTGGATAGTAAAATCAGAAAGTACGAGCCTTTTGTGTTTATTAGAACTTAACCATTTCGGGTATTTCCTTTTAACCGATAAGCATTGTTTTTCCTCTTTACTTGGTGGGGAAACTGAGGCACAGAGTAGAAAAATGAGGTCCCCGGCATTACCCACTGAGTCATTGTCACTGCTCTGATCAGCACTATGGATTCTTCATCTTCCAAGTCATCAGAAAATTATTCCTTATTTTATACTCCAGGCCAGTTTTGTGTTGGTGACATTCAGCTGCTTTGCTATCAAAGATCTGAGCAAGATTTTAGCCGAATACTGAAAGATGCTAGTTGCCTATCTGGATAATGGAAATATTTGCAGTCACAGTATATTAAAAATATGTATTGGTTAGCTGTTGTTTAGTGTTAAGAATTTCCTGATAGGCAACCTTTTAAACAGTTACTCTTTATTTGATGATTGAAGTTTTCTCTGAAGCATCTGGTATTTACAAACATGGAAGGTATGAATAAGATGAACCAATGGACCCATTAGATATGAAGATTCCTTTGTTTTCTTTAATGCAGAAGTGCTGCCTATAAAATGGATCGCTCCAACATGTAATATGTTGTCATGATTTTGGACACTATATGCTACAGTCTTTGAAGCTTATGATCTTTTCTTAAAAGTGAGAGTGCTGGTTTCTGCGTCCATTTTATACCATTCTGTGCTGTCCTAAGCTAGGGTTGCAGCCTTGCAATGGTGTAAGTATAGTTGGTCGTGCCTTGGGGCAAGGGGATGGATAATCCTTGAAGTCTCCCTTCCAGGCCTATTTTCTGTAGTGGCAATGCAATGCATCTTAGAGGAATAACTAACCTGCAGCTTCACGGCATTCTCCACTGACCGTTCCCTCCTTTCTAGATGAAAAGCCCTCACCCATTCTCTCCCCTTGCCTGCCGTTCTTAACTTCTCAGTAAGTGGCTGCAAAACCACTGCCACGGGGATAACCGCTGCCTGTTCCCTTGGCAGCAGCATAGCTGTGTCGCCTGCCCCATGGCAGGCACTCCACACCCCGCAGCCGGATGGAAGATGCTCCAGCAGCAGCGTCAGCTTTTTTCTGCCGCTGAGCTGTGCTCCAGCCTCCCTGTCCTGATTGCTGCCGGTGAGGTAGCAATTACGCTCCCATCGATCCCTCCTCTCCAGGAATCGCCCCGTGCACACCGGCACACTGTCACAATCAATAGCCCGGCCCTCATGCAGAGACGGCGAGGGGGCCAAAGAGGCAATTTGCTCAGTGGACAGGTTATGATGAAATAATATTGTGTCAGGAGGTGAAGCGGTGAAGCGGCAGAGCGGCTGGCACTAAAGATTTCCTTCTGTGGCCACAGGGAAAGCTAGGGCTGGGTGAGATTTAAAGTCAGGCTCTAAGATCCTGCTGGAGATAAAGTGTAACTGAAAGAATGTAGGGAAACGATTGTTTAGGGAACAAAATTGATGTGGGCCTTTAAACCCATCACTTCAAAATTGTTCTGACTGAGAAGGAAAGGAGGAGGTACAATGCCTTTCATTTTTGACCTCTAATTGATAGGTATTAAATACATACAGGGTTCCTTGTGGACAAAACTCAGGGCTTCCAACAGCCAAGCTCAATTAGCTTATTAGTAAAAGACAAATATTGCATTAAAAAAAAAGAGGCATTTACCTTGACAGTCACTGCTGTCGTCCTGTGTTAGAGGCATATTACAAATTAAGCAATCAAAGGTACTACTTAGATTTTCTGCCAATTTTTGACAGATGAGGCAAGAGGAGTTTCAAGACTTCTCTGAAATGTTTTTGTTTTGAGTAGCCCCTTGACGTTATATCTCAAATGAAATGAGTAAATAGCTTTATGCCTGTTACTCCCTGATGCAAAGCTCATGTTTGATATGTGATAGCTATCTCTCCCACGTAAAATATATTAGTCTTCAGCTTTGCTGGGTGTAAGCAGAGGGCACTGTGGGTGCTGCTTTGCTCAAGGGCCTTGGTGCCTGTACTACCCATTTGCACCCACTGCCCTCTTCCCAACATATATCGAATACTTAGAAATACATACAATTACTTAGGAACATAATACTGATCTCTATCGTGAAATCTATGTTAATATATTTATATAGAATTAAAATAGAGATTAGTGTAAGCATGGAAACCACTGATAACAAGGTCTTCAGTCAAAGGTGGGTTCACAGGAAAGGAAGGCGTAGTGGTTAGATCTGGGAAATTGCCTGAAGGCTGCTGCTGCTCCCAGCTATACCTTGCACACGCCTTGCCACCCCAGGCACATCATTTAGGCCAGATTTTTCAAAACTGCCCAGTCATTTGGAGTGCCTCGTTAGTGATAACCCAAGTGTGGAACACCTGCAGATGTGCCTCCCTCATCAGGATCTAGCAAGGCTCTGCACAACTGCTCATCAAGTCAGCTTGCAGCTAGGCATCTCGCAGTTGTAATGGAGGTTTTCTGCTTTCAGCGCCTCTCAGCTTCCACCTCTGTGAAACAAAGGCAATGCTGCAGGAGATGTACAGCTTTTTGGGAAGCCTCCAGGACAGAATAGCCTGTTCACACTACGTGGCAGCAGGGAAACCTTGGGTGAATTGGTACTCCTAAGGAAACCTGGGTCTTTAGGACATCTGCTCACCCCAGCTGTGCAGCTAAGCCCTTGCCGCTTCCTGCAGCCTCTGGCCATCCCCTGGTTTCTCTGGGACAATGCTCTCAGGCCCAGCACAGCACAGGGATGGACCCCAGTGCTGCCATCGAGAAAGTCCTTGGGTGTTCAAAAGCAATCTGTGGCCAGTCCAAATGCAGGCACCCACTGGGCCCCTGGATGCCTTCTGCTGGCTCTATGGCTTCCAGATTAATAGTGCTCTACAGTCATCCTGTGCAAATGCAGCACAGGGCTGCTGGCCCCTTTGTGAATAAACGGGGGCCACATGTTTGAGCTAGGGGCAGTAATGCAGGGAGCAATTCCCTGGCAAGCAGAGAGCACCTGGCTTCCCCTGGCTCTGCAGAGGGAGAAGGCGAAGTTGGATCCACCTTCTCCGTGCTGTACAGCTCCCATCTCCACCAGTCTAATGGTGCTTATTTGTCACCACGGAAAGGAAAACCCAGCCATGTCCAAGTGCGACATCTGCTCGGCAGGGTGCCTCTGCTTGGCACTCGCCAGCGTGTAGGATGACACTGCTGGACCCTGCACCACTTGACCTCGGTGCTCTGCTGCAGCGCTGGCCGCAGTGCGATAAGGGTCAGGGGTGCATGTGCCTCCCACCAGTGGGCTCAGAACTGCTGCAGCCGAGCCCAGAGCAAAGCCTCCAGGTGGCTGTGTAGGAGTGTGAGCAGGGACTGGCAAGTTGAGGCCAGTGGGCCCTGTCGGGACATGTCTCCTCCTTGTCCCTAGGGATTAGGAGGAGTTGGGCAGAGTGGGCTGGTAAGCTGACAGGGTGTTTGGCTGTATTTCCAAGGGCACGCTACGAGAATCTGGATGATGCCTCTCTCTTTTTGTGGGGTAGCTCCTACCTGGAAATGAATTTAACAAGGCATTTGAAGATTTCTTAATTATTGTCCTTCTTCACAGTGCAAATGGATATGAGGATATGATTTAAATCCCTAAATGCCAACACTTTTTGGGTACTGATTTAGCTCCGGGTGTGATGCTAAAATCTCCCCTTCTCCAAAATACTGTGGTTATGTTAAGCCTTAGCATAGCCCTGCCTGGGGGCAAGGGGCAAAAGAAATGGGTTCCTGTGCAAGGCAGGAAAGCTCTGCCCCAACCACAGGGCAGGATCAGTCCCCGAGGTGCCGGGCATCCGTGGGGAGCAGGTCTCCCCTGCTTGAACTGAAGATCCCGTGCCTCTTATCTGTATTTGTGCAGTGATGAGGGCTTTCCACTAGAGAGAGACATGAGTACACACAGAAAACCTGTTTGCTATTTGTACCACACAGCCCACCTGGCCAACATGGTGCAAAAGGGAATGGCTGGAGCTGACCATGAAATGAGCTTTTTCCCCATACTAAAATTTTTACTTATCTTTTCTGACTGATGCTTATCTTCAAGACTTTCGGGTTTTGACAAAGAAAAATCCTCATTTTTTTCATTCTTGCTTTAAAAAAATACTGTTCTATTGTTTATAGTTCTTTCAATAGAAGCCAAAATATATTCAAATATTGGACAGTCTTACAAACAAAATCAAGAAACTTAACAAAAATATTTTTATTAGTAATATATTTCTAGAGAAAATTTTCAGCTGGTTGCTGTTAATCTCATGGGGAAGTGGATATAACCTAGGCAAAACCTGGTAATTCTCGTGTACCTTTTTCTCTCTATAGACAAAAAACCAATTCAGTGATGTCTGAAATATGAACATCTGTGGAAGGACCATGGCGACTATTGAACACAACATGTTTTAAGAGCAGAAGTAAAGAATAACTTTCTTAGTTGAAAATCCCAGGGAAATAGAAACGTGGCCAAGGACACTGGTATTAATATTTTTATATTTATGTGTCATGCCTTAATCCTTGTAGGCAGCCAGGCCTGTGCTTTGCACAGAGGGAGCTGGTCCTCTCAGCTCTTTCTTACCAGACCTACAAAGCCAGCAGAACCAAACCTTCTTGGTGTGGTGTTGGAGCAGCGCCCCTTTGGAGGCAAGAGCACTGTTGAGTGAGATGTCTTTAGCACATGATGAATTGTTATATGTATATAGCGTAGGTTTTCCTTTGGGGTCACTTGCAGCTATGAGCGTGGAGGGTGTGTAACACCTAACGCTGCTTTGCTTGGGATTTCTGGTGAGTGTACAACTCAGGGTGGCAGGGCTGTGAGTCACACAGTTTCTTCTATTTTTGGGTCCTGTTTTTGAATGCTTTCCCCTGTGGAATATGGGTGGTTGAAGGAAACACACACATGCACGCTTCACATACTGCAAATAGAAAGTCTGCATTTAAAGGCCTCCTATTGCTTTCTTGCAGACCCTGCCAAGCTTCAATCTGCTAGTCTTAATAAACACGCTCTTCTAGGGTGTTGCTCACTGGGAACAGATGGTCCCATGGAGGACAGATGGCCCCAGAGCTGGGAACTTCCAAGGGCTTTTGGAGGGAGATAGGATCCCATCCTTTACCTCAAAGGCCCATCCTAAAGGCACAGTGAGAGCATTCTCCTCTGGTACATTTCTAACTGCATGAAAAATCCCTCTTCATCGCTGTCAGGTGTGAGTGTGTAGGTCACCACCATAGCCTGCGCTGGAGTAGGGGGTTACAACGTACAGGCAGTGTCCTCCTTTCTGCTGGACATAAAAGAAATCTGAGGAGTGAAGAGGGAAATAGGTAATACACATAGACTCAAAGACCATGAAATAAGGGCCTTTTCCTTTGGTACCTCCCAAATGGCTTCTTGTCCCCAAATATGCCTCCTGCACTACCCAGGATAAGACCACTGCAAATCTCCATCATGACTGGAGACTGGGGTGTAAATCCATGGCTTTAAGAGACGGTTGTGAGTCAACACTGATCTGAACAAGTCTCTTTTCAATATTTGCTCTTAAGTTACAATCCCAGGTTTGCTTTCTTATCGTCTTGGAGAACAGAGGTGCAGGATTGAACGATCCCTTCACCATCTGCAGACATTCCTGGAAATGAATCACTGCCTCCGAGATGGTTTCCCGGGTGCTTTCCATAGAACATCTGATATCTCAAAGAGATGTCTTTTCTGTTTCTGAAGCGATTATGATCATAGTAGCTGCTGGATTCCTAACCGCTGGGACAGAAAGCCTGGCTGCATCCTGCCCAAGGCACCCCCTCTCCTCCTCTACGTTAGTTTCCTGTAGCCTTTTCTTGAGGCGTATGGCCTAGACCCAACAAGACTGTGAAGTTCCCTGTTCCTATTTGTTCTTAATTCTCCTGTTGAACAGTAGCCCTCGGCTAGTGCGGTTTTCTCAGAAACCACAATCCTTTGTTGTACAGAGTTTATGTTTGCTCCAGCTTGAAGCCCAGCCTTCCAGTGGGGGGATAATACCACACTTAGGGGACTAACTGTTGAGAGGTAATGTAGATGGGAATTTTTACCTCAGAGCCATGTTTTATTGTAGATCACTTTCTCCCTTTGTAATACCCCTCTGGGCTTCCTAATAAACCCCTCTCTCCACTTGTTTATGGACTCTCATTCTGTTTCAGAAATCTGGTAAATGCAGAAGCCTTTAGACAGAAAATGTAGACTAAAAGCTGCTCTAAACCAATGTTTCTTCCCTCTTCTTTGTAAGCCCAGTGCACATTAAATGAAACTTATATGCTTCTTGAAGCTGCCTGTGTTATTATTGGAACTGATGCACGTTCACTCCAACCAATCTATTTTTATTTGAACCACTTACGCTGTATGAAACCAAGCATAATAACTACAGTCAATATAGATATATTTGTTTTTATTTAAACTCCTAAGTGTGCTAAAAGCAATAAATGCTTTTCCCCCTGAAAACCAATATATACATATAATAGGCAGAAAATGTATGTATCAGTCAAAGCAGGAGTGACCAGCGGCCCAGAGGGCCGCTCCTGAGATCCGTCGCGCCGCCACCCACGCCGGCGGCTGTGGGGGGCCAGGGGCTGCAGAGGCCCCAGGGAAGGAGGGGAGTGGGTCTGCGGGGGGCTGGTGGCTCCCACAGGGACGCCCTGCTCGGCGGGAGCGGGAAAGGGCAGCGTGGCCTGGCTAAGGCTCAGGAGACAGGCACCTCAGCCCCGCGGAGCCGGCCCTCCCTCAGGGCAGGGCGGGGCTGCAGGGCACCACCGGCGGGTGGAGGCCCCTGCCGCCCTGTGCTGGTTCCAGCCGGTTCCAGCCGGTTTCAGCTGCTCTCAGCCAGCTCTGAGGTAGCGCCCGGGCAGGACGAGGCTAGGCGCTCAGGGGAGGCGGCGGCAGCTCTGAGCCAGCCAGGGAAGGTTGTGGCAACTCTGTGGAAGTGTATTTTAGAAAGGGCGGTAAGCGCCAAGCTCTGGGGACAGGGAGGCCGGAGCGGGAGGGGACACCACAAAAGAGACAAGGAACATGCTGGAGCAGGCGGGGGGAGGAGAGCAGCAGCTGAGGAGGCAGGCTGGGCTGCGGCTGGGGGGTATGGCTCTGAAGTGGCGGCTGCTGCTGTTGGAGGAGGCGCAAGGCACTGACCCCATTTTCCTGCATTGCCCCTGGGGTCAGGGGCAGTCCCTGTCAGGGAGACAGAGTATAATGTGTGGGAAGGGGATTGGGGAGCAAAAAGTAGGGAAGAGAGGTTTGGAAGAGGCAAGGAGCATCTTCCCTGTGTGCCTTTTTATTTTGGTACCAGAATCAACAATTAGAACTTTGTTCATTGACAGTAAATTAAATTGGTTGAAAATCCTGCCCCCAAATCAGTAAATTCTTTTTGCCTGCAACACCAAAATGCATCTATCAGTGGACGGAAGCAGCCACTTCGGGGATGGGTTTTTACCCTCAGACATAGGAAACGGGCATTTAACAGGCATCTTCCTTCTGCTCTGACGGGATCTACTCTTTTGCTTTTGTTCATCAGACAGCTTGTCACTTTTCATCATCAAGAAACTAACATGTAGAAGAAAGAGAACTTCAAGAATGATCAAAATGGCTGATCAAGGTTGGAGGGACTACTCAAGGTAAAATCCAAGGTGGCCTGTGTCTGTCCTGGTTGCTTTTGAAATGCAAGGTCCCATCTTCTAGCCTGACCACACACCTCATCAGTTACTGCTTGTGCAAAGTACAAACAACTGCTTTTTGTATCCTTCCTTCACAACCATCTAATAGGTCAAAACTAGGAAATGCTATGCTCTGATGAGTAACCATGGCTGGGTCTTCTGTGTTCTGTAGCTCCTCCTAGAGCTCACAGACCATCACCTGTGTTTTCCTACACTCACGTGTGTCATTCCTGTTTGAGTAGACCCCTCTTCTTGTAACAGCTTTGTTATGCCTACTCTTCTAAAAGACAATTCAAGATCTCCAGTTTAGTTATTCTGTTCCCATGCCCCTAGGCAGCTTTGGTGCTCATTACCAGGCCCTCATTAAACACGTTGAATTGTGAATGGCATATTTCTAATTGTGTTGCCTTTGTTGGGCTTTTAAATAGGTGTTGTAGCAAGAAAGCTTTTGGGGCATTTCGGTTGGCCGACAGCTGCAGTGTGTCTATATCCCAAATACCACATGTTTTTGCTTTGTTACATGACTTCTGTATTACCTGGAACTGCTCTCCTTACATCCAGTTGCCTACTCCAGGCAGGTGTGTACGGATGGTTCACACTAGTTGGCCTGTGGCATTAAGTGATGTGCTGACAGTTTTCATTCAATGCAGTTTACAGTTTTTTTGGCATGTACCAGTCTTTCAGAGAGAGATGTGCATATTCAGTGGCTGGAAGAAAGCAAGCAAGTTCAGTGTTGCTGGGTGAGCCTGCAGATAGCATTCACGAGTTATATTACTGTAAGCACTAAATTAACACTTTGCCTGCTTAACCCATGCTTTAGAAAACAATATGCCGTGGACTGTCACATCCAGTGGTTTGGGTTTCTGGAGTGGGTGGCCTGTGCCTTGTTCTGGCTTACAGAAAGTTGTTTGTTAGCTTTAAAATGTAAAAGAGATTCACCTGCAATCTAGACAGGTTGGTGCATAATTGGTGTTTGGTAGTAATCAAAGACCTAGAGAACATCAACATTAATGTAGCTTTGGTTTAGATCAAGTCTTTTGTTTAGAGAGGAGATTTGTTTAGATAGAAGTACCTATGCTGGCCTTGTACTTAATCTTTGACCCTTTGTATAGCTCTTAAGTAGTATAAGTGCAAGCATACTTCCTTGTAGTGGGTTGTTTTATTCTCTGTCATTAACCACCTCCTTTTGTGTAGTTTGAGGCAAAATTGTTTTCTGCTAGGGCTGATAGCATCATGTGTGGGCGCTTGGAATGTGGAATACGCCACCAGCCATAGTAGGCATCTGGGTATCTGACTTACCATCATTGTGATGAGCAAACCAGTGATATTGTTCTCTTCCTTTCCCTAAAAAGCTGAATTTCTGATCTGTCACCCACCTTAGACAGAGTGTGACTGTATGCTTAACCTAGTGGCTCTGGTGAGGGTTTCCGTCCTTACTATGTGCTCACAAGAAATAGGGGCAGCATGTGCTGAGGCAAGCCTTGGCCCAGCTGTTATTATAGACTCTATCAGAATGAATGACTGGTTCGGGAGTCAGCTGATGGAGTGGTGTCTCATTGTGTGTCCAGTGTGTCAAAGCCCTCACACACTGGTGCACTGTGATAACCTCCTTGTCCGTATTAGTAAAGATTAAAAGGGGCTGCATAGACCTTGCTGCTCATTCTGTAGGGTTTTCATTGCCATAAAGAAAATTTAGATGCTCTGTCCCTTACAGCTTTTGGTCTGCAGAGAAAATTTAAAGTAGCAGAGGTGATAGAACCACCCATCTTTGGGACCGGAATCAAAATGCCTCCCCTGCCTCTGCTGTTTGCTGCCAGTCTGTGTGGGAGTCTGAGAGCAGTCCTTTGCTGTCCGGGGCATAGGGCACAGAGCCACCAACAGCACTTCCAGCCTGTGCTGCTTAGTCTGGGGCACAGAATAGCTCTGCGGAGGGCACAGCTGCAGTTCAGCAGCAGGGCACTGCAGCACAGCTCCTAAGACCTCCCAGCCAGCTGGACATAGGAGCCAGTGCTCGGTGCCAGTGCAGACAGAGTCTTCTGCCTGTGCAAAGTGCTGTGGTATAGGGATGCCTTAGTGTCTCTCTGCCTCAGGTGTCTCAGCTTTACAATGAACTGGATGCTAAAGTAAATGGTATAATATAGATGGATAATATGACAATAAAAACAACCGACAGGGGATGTTTGGAGGCTAAATTCATGTCTGGAAAAAAAGCTGTAAGGACCTAAAGATGGAAGAGCAATATTGCTGTTATTGATATTGCAGTAATGTCTCAGAGGTCTCATTCTGGGACCTGAGTGCCACTGTGCTAAGCTCTCTGTATGCACATAAAAGAAAGTAAGTCCCTGCCCCAAACACCTTTCAAAAGAACAATATGACAGTTCCCAGCATGTGGCTGTTAACCAGAAAATGGGGAGAGGACAAGGTAAAAGTGAGGTGATAAAATTTGGCATAATAATCTGCAGTCGTGACACGCCCACTCCCTTGCCATGTGTTAAAATCCTGCAGTGGTTCATAATATTCCTGAGTAACTAGCTCTTTCTTACAGACCAAATGTTCTTCTCCCCTTCTGCCTTTCCTGAAAGGGAAGAGTTATCCCCAACATGCCACTGGACCTGTGCTGAACCCCCAGAAAGATCAGGAGAAACTCAGACCATTAGTGTTTGTATGCAGAACTGATTGATCCAAGAACATTTATTCAGGCAGGCTTCAGACCCCAGTACCTCCCAGTTAATCCATTTAGCATTGTGTTTGCATGTTTGCTGAGGTATTCAAAGGAGCTTTATGAAAAGGAGGATTTCTCCATAATGAATGGAAACAAACAAGATAAAAAGGCAGAGATAAGCAAACAGACAGGATTTCAAGCCTAACCTGCATTTAAACTGAGTGGCTGTCAATACTAATAACGTAAAAGCATCAGTGAAGTGTGGCTGACACATGCCAGGTAGAGAATGCTCAGAGACATCTGAAAATCCCATCAGAAATTGAAACGGCAAATGTAATCAGCATGTCTGGAATTGTCTTAATTCTTTGGGTTTATATTGTCTTGAGAAGCTGGCAGGGATCCTCCGCACATAGCTTGTGCAGGCACAACTTTGTCCTTTTCCGGTCCTCTTACCACTTCTTGGTACTTATAAATGGAGGTTGGGGGGTGATGCTAACACAAGGTGTTCATGCCCGTGGCTGTAAGTGTGAGGCACTTTCTCAGTGTATTCAGGATTCAGGAGTTGTTGAAATCGCAGATCTTACATGTCAGTCCTGCATGCTAGAAGAATTCAGTCTTAATCTGACTAAACGTGATGTGGTGCAGGTCAGGGGACTGAGGCATTATCAGAGCAGTGTGGAGGCCTGTGGCTGGCCTGGCTGGCGGCGATGTAGGCTGGGAGAGCACAGCTGTATGGGAAGATACAGCAGAGAGGCAAGTGATGCTGTTAGTCAAAACAGAGGCTGGTTGAAGTGACTGTGGGTTAGCAGTGCCTTTGTAGGACCATGCCCAAGTGTAGACACAGCACAGGGAGGAGTGGAAAACCAACAGGGGAGGGGGACAGATCTGAGAAATCAGTTACAAAGGAAATACAGGAGCTGAAGCTGCAGTTCAGTATATCCACAAGTGCACATTTAGCAGGCAGTGGTTGATGACAACACAGGGATTTGGGGGCTCCACAGTAAATTTCCAAAGCCATTTGCACAGTAGATTAGTGTGTGACCCAGGAAATCAATAGCCAAAAAGTTTGTTTTATGCTGAGGCTGGCAAACAGGTACAAAATCACAATAACTGGATGCAGAATGACCACTCTCATGTGTGTATAAATACATCTGGTGGAATTGTGGGAGGGCTACAGTACACTCAGCTACATTTTTCTGATGGGACTTTGGCTATGGAGGGGGAGCCTCTGCTGCCCTCCTTGGGAGGATTTTAAGTAGTGGTGGTGGGAGGACCATCTGAGCTTGGGGTGCAGAGCAGGCTGCTTCCAGTGGCGGTCAGGGTGCTGGCCCTATGCAGGGAGATTCAGCACCGCAAAATATCAGCTATATGGAGACATAATTTGATTTAATGAACTCATCCATGGAACTATGGGGCCAACATGATTCCTAAAACATAAACACTATGGGGAAATCTATTAACAGTGACTAAAAGAAAAGCTGAGCTGGGTGTGAATCACAGAACCAGCTGTCACAGAACAGTGGTTCCTGTCTTCTAAGCCATGAGCCCAGTACACAGCACTCAAGTGAACAGGCATTGCTTACCCAGAGACTTCTGGCTAGTTCTGGAGAACATTTACTATTTCTAGTCAGCTTTACTAGCTCAGTGTCATTGTTGGCACTGCTGACACCATCTCCAGAGCTAGTAAAGAAAAGAAGAGACAGCACTGCCACACCAAGTGGTGTGTAGTGAAGCCAAGGTGTTTGAATAGCACAGGATGGAGGGGAAGGGAGAAGAGAAGACAGCTGTGACAATAGCTGAAGTAGAATAGAAGGGCTCAGGAGGTCAGCCAAACAGACGCAGAGCATTGCTTGATTTCTAAATGAAGCTCAGCTGCAGAAATGCTGTTCTTGAGCAAGTGGGGTGCTGCTGTAGCCTGGATTCACAGGCCAGGAGGACTGGTGACAGTAGTGGGCAAAATCAGATTTGCTGTGGAATACCTGGGTGAGCAAAGCCAGACAGAAAGAGGTTGGAATAAGGAAAAGAAAAGAAAATGGGGTGCTGGCAAAAGGCTACAGACCATTTTTCCAGGTAATTTCTAGACCTGTGTTATCCATGGCCACACTGGTATTGCAATATTAAGTGAACTGCTGATCTTGCTTCCTTGGAAAATGGCCAGAGCTGGAATAACTCAGCAGCCCTGTGCTGGTGGGTTTGTTTTCATTTCAAACAATAATGATAGTATTTCCTTCCTCCTGCTGCCCTTTTTTCTCAAGTGTTTAGAGTTGGTATTTCTGTTATAACTAGGTCAGGGAGCCTAAGTAGGTCATGGTGACTCTCTAAATGTGGCAGATCTAGAAGCAAAGCTGGGGAGGGAAGACCTGACTCTGTGTAAACAAAAGGTGGCAAGCTGGGCCTAGTGGGAGGGGTGATCCCGGAGTGAAGTGGGGAGAGCCTGAGGAACACCTGCATGGGAACTGAGGAGGGAAAGTGAGGTGTGAGGCAGGGAACAGGGGCTAAGGGAGCAAGAGGGTTGAAGAATGGAGTACAGCTGATGGGAGGAAGAGGGCAGAGAACAGGATTACAGCTGTAGGTGTGAGTAGAGCAGAGCAAGGTGTTAGGGGTAAAGGGTTAGAAAGAGAGGGATTAAGGCTGAGGAGGGGGAGAGCAAAGAAATGTGTAGGTGGGAGTGGCTGAGAAGGCCTGGGAATGGGCTTGCATGGAGGGTAGAAGGTAGAAAAAGGTAAGGAAAAGACTGAGATGGTGAAGTGCATCTGAGAGGGAAAGAGTGTGATGGGGGAGAGCAGGGGTGATGTTTAACCAAATGGTGCTAAGTGAGAGATCAGGAAGGGAGGAAAGTGGTATTCATGTAGTGTGAAGGTGCTAATCCCAACAAGGCCATGGTGAAGCCATGATTGTACACCTTCCCTCCTCTCTGGAAAGGGTGAGCATGCTGAAGGCGAAATTGCGAAAGAAGAGGGGGCTGTGACAGTGCTTGTGCTTCTTGGATGTACCTCATTTTGCAGGGGTATTGCTCACTTTGGTTTCAAAGCTCTGACTCCCATCCAAAGTCTTTTGTTCTTCCACTGGAGTCATGAAAGCCTGTTTCCCTTGAAAGCAAAGAATAATGAAGCTGCAGCAACTGGAAGAGCTGTTTACACTAAAGGGAGAAACCCCCAGGATTTGAAAGTTAATCATTTTTGTGTGCCTAGTTTTAGGTCTCTGTCACCCAGTGCTTTCTACGTTTGGGGCTGGCAGGTTGAAAATGATGCAGGCTTGCCTGTGGGACCCCTCAAACTAATGTTCCATGGAAACGTGGAGACTTTGTTTACCCTCTCTGCAGCATCTCCCTCCTTTTATCACAGTGCAGATGTGTTCACGGGTGCAAGATCAGTGCATGCGTGCAGGCTGTGTCCATTTCTGGGTCTGTTTCACATGCTTTGGAAGACTTCTTTCTGAACTGAGCAGGATGCTGCATTGCATTGTATCTGGTGGTGTCTCAGGCAGCATATGCCTGTGTTCAGCTTGTCTTCCACAGCTCCTCTCTTGATAATGTTTATGCTGTCCCATTATGGTATGCATACTGTTGCTCAGAGAACAGTTAAAGTAGCATCTACGGGGAGGGATGTCCTGTTTCATTATTATTGTCAGTCATGGCTGTAAGATCCACTGGGGTAATCTCTGCAGTGGGCAACTAGAACTGTCATTTGTGGCTTGTGCATAGAGATCTGCAGCACCTGAGCCCTTACCAGTGGTCCTTACTCCCATAGTTGCCTTACCAATACCGATAGTAATTTAGTTTTCTTCTTACATGGAGGTTTAGTCCTGACCTAGCTGCTGACCAAGTCTTACTGGGTTTAGCTTTTTCTATTTGTTTTGGATAGCTGTTACATGGAGTCCTATAGAAATTTGTCTCTTTGGGCTAAGAGCAGTGGATTTGGAGGAGAAGAAAGAAGGACAAAAAGGAAATATTGGTTAAGGAGGGGGTGTGTTCCCTAATGCTACCAGCTTGGTGAGCCTCTCTTCCCTTTTTCATTAGTAGAGATGTTGCTGTAAAGGGGGTTTGCAGCTTTGATTCTAGCAGCAAAATCCACCGATCACCTTTGGGCTGTTGGCAGTTCTCGGCTGTAAGATCGATAAAGTTATCTGTGTATAGGCACTGTAAACAGGTGTAGTCAGTTGGAGTCAGTGTAAAGTGGTTACATAGAACTGATAGGGATGCAGTGCTGTACTGCTGAAATATTAATAAAAATGTCTGAGATTATCCTCATGTACTAGCATATACATCCTCCAAGAACAGGGCAAGAAAAGCTTTAGGGATATTGAGTTTGTTTACGTTCTTTTTAACCAGAATCTTTATGTGACAGCAGCATGTACTCTTCACTGGCAGTAAAGCAGAATTTTGTCTATGGACACTGCAATATTCACACATGAATAGAGGGCAAAGTGTTATACGGAACAGTTGGGTGTATCATCTGGGGATGCTCTTTAGGATGAATTAAGCCTTTGGGATGATCTTATCTTGATCATATTTCCAAAGCTGTAATTTGACACCCTCTAGTGACCGGGTTAAGAGTATTAAGCAACAGTTTAAAAAAAAGTCCAGGAACATGAAAATTTGTTTTCTTCAGTTATTTCAGAGCAATAAATGCATTGTTTCAAGGTGAAAATTTTCCTCAATACTTTAATTTACTAGGAAAATTGAACTGCAGTTGTTGAGATCTCCTTTGGGCTATAATTTACAGCCATTTGATCTTTTTCTTTACTCCTGATACTTGACCATAAATGCTTATATTGCTTTAAAAAACCAGAGCAAATGCCCTCTTATTTTGATGGTGGAGTATGTCTGGAACAAAAATATTATAGCTAGAATTTTTTTTCCAAATATTTTGTTTGACGAAACACCATGAAATTATGTAGAAACTGGGGTGTAATATGAAAAGCTGAGCTGTCCAGGTGAAGATGGCAATTAATGCCACAACTTTGTGATCTGAGGTTTGGTTTTCTTTTTTTTTTTTTAATACAAACACAAATTTTATGAAATTGGTAGAAATTTGCCAGAACTGTGAGGACAGCATTTGATTTATTATTATTATTACCCCAACTATTATTATTATTGTCAGTTAAGCTTTACTCATCTGCTTTCTTTTGTGCACACATTAAGAACAAAGGCCACACTGGGACTTCACAGCAGAGTTCAGGCAGCAGCAAAGCAGTGTAGGTACATGCATTAGACATGAGGAAGATTCACTGCTGAGATGAGGCATACACCTGGGATTAGTGATGGGCAGGGCCACTAAAATCCATCGTGGTACTGATACCTTTCAAAAAGCAGCACCAACAATCAGAGAATTACAGAATACTGTTATGCTTTGCCTGGTTGCTCTGAAATAAAAGATGAGACTGGGATCCAGCTGGTGCAGGTTTCCAGGTGGGTGAGTTTCTTCCTTCCTCTCCCAGCTGTCTACTGTTTCTTTTACCTGGTCCCCTCTTGGTGCCTTCAAAAGCACATGCCCCCTGCCCAGCACCACTTTCATAGCAGCTCAGCCCTCTGCTGCTGCCTGGCAAACTTCCTGACACCCTATTGCTTTCCTAAGGAGACTTTATGGGTTACAGTGCCCCTACATTTCCTCTACAGTTCTTTGGACACAGTGGGAATGTGCGTTGTGTCACTCCTAGCTTCAAAAAACACAAGAAGGATACACTTAACTACCAGCTAAGATGATTATTTCCTTTTGAAAGCCTTAGGGTAGAAAGCTTTTTAGGCAGAGATATGAAGGAAACATGTTACATGCATGGGCATAAATCCGATCATATGGATCAGTGGGAAGCATCTGCAAATGAAAGAAGAGAGGGAAGGTTAAAAGAGGGTGCTCGGCAGGAGTTTGCATAGTGAGCAAGAAGACAAGAAGGTGCAGATAAATAGTTATTGAACTGTAACCCTGACACAAAGTGTAACACTACTAAAATCTTGAATCTGTTAACAAGCCTTATGTTAAATTGGAAAGATAACTCCATGGTTGTTTTTTGTGACTTCTGTACACTAAACACAGTGTTGATGTCAGATCTTCCTCTGGACTAGCAGTATGCCCAATAGAAGAAGCCTACAAGGGCATCTTTGCCTTATACAAGATGTTGAAAAGGCATTTCATAGCTCTTCAGGTAGATTCTGTGTTGCTTTCCTATTTCTTTGATCTCCAATATTTACCTGATTCTTTGAAATTTATCCAATTCTTCCTACAGACAAACTGCACAAGAAATTCAGTTCATGTCCTGTAACACACACATTCCTACAGAGTGCCTTATGATGTGCTGGGAGTCTGATCACCACTGTGCCAGCAGGGCAGAAAGATTTTGCGTTCTGGGCCTTGACCTGCAGCTCTGGAGATCTGCATTTAATTTTCAGCTCTGCCACATACTTCTCAAGTGACCTTGTGCAAGTCATTTATTCTCTCAGCATTTAATTATCACCCTTTTGCAGATGAGAAGTTGACACTTCTCTGCCTTCCAGAGAGTAATGTGAGGATAAATTCATCAACCTTTGTGTTCTGCTGTGAACAATGGGAGTTCACTGAGGCAAAGCAAAGTCCAACAGGGGAGATGAGGCAACACAGGGAAACAAAGCAAGGTTGAAGCCCATTTTAGCTTGATAGAGAGCTATCCTGTATGAACAGACTATATGATGTCTTGCAGGATTTTACATCAGTCCTCCGAGTGTGCAGTGCTATGACTTTATTGTCCTATCATTCTATATAGTACAGTGACAAAACTGGGGGGTGGGGGGAGATCACAAGGTTCCTTGCTCTCTCTCAGTAAGCAGTCATCAGATGGCTCATTCGCTTATGTCACTACGTTATGTAGTATGCCTTTTCATTTTTGTAGCTAGTCTGAGTCAAGCATGGAAAATGGCCATTTACTGATATTACAGAATGTGGGTTGTATTGCAAATAGGAAAAAAAGGTGCAAAGCAGAAAAATGCTCTCTTGGAGAGAGAGTGTTCCATGTCAGTCTGTGTTGTCATTGTGCTTTATTGTCCTAGAACAGCTGAGCACTTCTACTCTCACTGCCAAAGGATTTCAGCTGTGTGGGACATCTCCAGCATTTCCTAGGGAGATGGCTTTCATTTTTACAGATGATAGCGTTGGTTCTGGATCACATAAACATGCATCGTGACCTGGGGGTGAAGTTATTAAAAAGTAGGTACGATTCAGAGGAGTAGGACTTCCTGCTGAGGTGTTGGAGTCAGCTGTCTATGTATCTCCTGAATCATTGTGGTTAGTCACTAGCAGTATCTGTCTTCCAGTCACTAAGTGAGTGCACACCATAAATGCTAAACAGTCCAGATAGTGCCTCCCTTGACTGGTTTCAGTTGGAGACTTCCAAGAGCCACAGAGGACTAGCTGCCTCTTCTTCCTTCGTAGCTGTTCCTGCAAGTAAGAAATTCAAACACGTTAATTGGTCTTTTGCAGCTGTTGCTCTGCCTGTGTTCAGAGGGGTGGATTTCAAGTGCCTTTTTCATCTTGCTCCTTCAAGAGCAGGTGGGCATCCTTGTGTGTAGCTCAAGCTTGAAGTCATTTGGGATGCCAAGTTACATATGGCAGTTGGCTTCTTTTCAGGTATGGATGAAGGCAATTACTTACCCCCAGTATAGCAAAATACTATCAGACAGCTCTGGTCTAATTTTTGTTTGGTTGCCCACGGCTTTTATTAAAGCTAAATGGAGCTGCAGGTTTTCAGCACTTTGGAATGCCATGTTATAAGACAGACCTCTATTCTGTTAATGGAGGTTACTGACTGTGTGGATGGAAAACATTTATAAGAACTAGACTTCATTATATTTTATTATTTTTTCAGGTAGTGAAAAGCTACCTTTCCCACTTGCTGCTTAATATTAGATTAAAAAAAAAAGGTTTGGGTAATTGATTTAACTTCAGAATGAAGATCTGTTGCTTTGCAGCCTCCAGGAAATACTGGTAATCTGGATGCATGTGTTTTGGGATCTTTTGGAAGCTTTCTGCTTGCGAGTCTCATGATTTTTTAAGACAATACTGTATCTTGGCTAGCAGGGTCCGGGATGTCAAGTGAAAAAGGGAATAGAGCCTTTGGGGCCCAGATTTTTGAATATTCAAGTGGCTAGCTGGAATCTATTTCGGTTTGAATGAGGTACCTGTATGTCCTTAAGATCTGAGATCTTGCTGGAGGAAGCAAGTTTTGTTTGTGATGTCTGTGTGTAGTGTCCCTGTCTGCCGCTCTCTGTGGCATTTTAAAATCTCATGGATTAAGGATTCTTTGTTCCTAGTTTCCTGATCTGAGCAGACCCTAATCACCAATTGCCTTCCCAGCATTTCTAAGGTTAGGATGCATTCCAGGAAAATAAAGCAGCCTGTGAGAAGTAGATGCTGTCTTTGCTTCATCTTCATCCTGGCTTCTCTGGAGTAATGTTGGAGAGGTATAAAACATGTTTCCTGTTAGGAGAAAATGTGCTGCGAAGAAGGAAGCCTAAGTAAATATACAATAAACAGATGTATAAAAGTGTCTGTGAGAGACAATTCATGGCTGTGTTAGTATCACAAGGAGACTTTTGTCTTGGCTTTCTATAGGCCCTTGCTGTAGTTCAGGGAATGACTGTGATGCCAAGCTTTACCTTTAAACCCCATGATGAAAACAAACAGCTGGCACGTTCTCAGCCTATTCAGCATCTCTGTTAAATAACGGAGTATAAAGAGGTGTGCTGTAGATATTAGAGGTTTGGCACGCTCGTGGTACTGCTGTCGCTGGGAAAGGGTATTTATAAAATGTGCTATGAAGCAAATATGGTATTGCTACTAGTAGTGAAACAGCCCTAGTGAAATGCCTTTGGAACTCATGTGAGGTATGTAAGTGCAACAGACCTTTCATCAAAAGATTTCAGAGTGGGGGATGAACAAAACCTTCCTTTTCCTGCAGCGTGAGTCAGGTCATATGGGTGGGTACAGCTGATACTTAGGCACACGTCACAAAACTTGGCAACAGGAAGTGAAGTCACATGCTTAGCAGAAACTTCAAGGGCACACTCAGGAGACAGAATGTAATTACTCAATTTGGATTTTAGCCATGACACTGAATTAGCCCTCAGAGCAAGTATGATTTTATTTATCTCTTTCCCCATCCCAAGAGTTCCTAAGATTAGAGGTAGGCACTGAGGACCCTGTATTTAATTTTCTTGATATGCTTTTTCTATGACTTGCATTCTTGTAATATCGAAGCCTTACAAACATGAATGAATTTAGTCTAATATCACCTCTGTGAGGCTGGGAAGTACTTTCCCAGCTGCCTTTTCATGCCTGGAAGTGGTCGCTGAGAGAAGTAAAAGATTGGGTAGGTTTGGTTTGTTCCTTGCACTGGGGATTACAGTTTTAGTTGCTGTCCTTTTCCACAAGGAAAGGGCATAAATATTCAGGTTAGGAAACAATTGGTAATTTAATGAGCCTCAAAAGACTTGGTGGGAAAGAGAGCATTTCCCCTCACTGCTGTCCTTGCTCACAATGAGTGCAGAGAATGGGCAGAATGAGGGGCCAATCACTGTATATTTAATGAACAAATACTGTTTGTTCTTGTAGAGTGTACTGTATGTTAGGCAGCTGGCTTGTCCCCTCTTCCTCCTGGCTGACAGTAGGATTCTCTGATCAGGTTGGTTTTCCTGTTATGTGAGCTCTACCTGTGGAGTGCACATGGAAAGCCTGTGCTTTCTTTCACCCAAGTGTTGCTTTTTGATGAAAGAGATGAGATGCATTCCCCTCCCCCCATTTTTCAGACTATTTCCCATAGAACAGCTGCACAGCTTCTTTGAGGCCTGCTGCTGCCCCAAGCCCCTGTGATCATAGAAATAACTAGATAGGTGGTGACCCAGAACAAAAAGAAAAGGCAGGTAAGCTAGGGACAGAGATCCCTCTCTGTTCCCCGTCTCCAGGTAATATTTTTTATTTTTATGTTTTTATTTTGCAATCCGGAGCACACAGTTATTCCTCTTGCCTTTCCCTGTTGTAGGAATGGACAATGAGTAAGGCTTTAAGCAAGACCAGACTTCAAGGGTGCGTAATGCTGTGTTCAAAGTGCTCCACAGTGGACTTTCATACCGGGAAAGATTTAGACCCGTGCAGGCACAGAACTCTGTGACTTAAGTGGAAGGAAAGATGCCCATACTGTGAAGTCCGGTGAGAGCACGGATCGGTTATGACCTGAGCTGCCCCTCCTCGGGGGCCGTCAGGCCAGCGAGTGAGGGCAGACTGGAGTACACTTTATCAAGCAACAGAATCTAGACTCCTAGCTCGGGTTTGCCTGTTGAAATAATCCAAGAACACACTGCAGAGCTCTTCGCAGGATCTCTGCGGTGCAGCCCGGCCAGCACGTAAGGCGGAGTGAATTTCCGTTACGGCGAGGGTGCCGCTGAGAGCCGGGCCGTTAGCGGGGAGCCCCGGGGCACGGCGGCCGGCAGCCCGGTACCGTTCAGCACCACGGAGAGGGGCACCGCCCGCCCGCCGCGGCGCCGCGCTTCTCTCAGCCTTACGCGCCACCGCCGAGTAACGTGCCGGTTATTTTAAGCCCCTTGATGCTTTTATAAACTCTTTGTATGCCGAGTGCTTGCGAAACACCCACCTGTCTGAAGAGAATTGGAAAAAAAATATTCGAAGTTCTTGACGAGAGCACTTAGCAAAATGGCAAGCTTAACAGTGGCTACTTGGGCAGCACTTTTCATGCAAGGGTCTCCAAGCACTTCATGAATATTAATGAAGCCAGCTGCAAAACCAGTCATCCCTTTATAATCTAGGTAGGTTTCATTATCCTTTTGTAGTTGGGGAAACTGAGGCAGATAAGGATAATGTGGTTTGCCTCAGCCTGTATTGGACCTGGGAAATAAAGACTATGACCTCTTATGCTCTCACTAATGCAAAGCCATACAGCTCCTATAGCTCTGCCCATTTTGCTTTTAAGAGATGTGTTTCTTTCTCTAAACTACCATTCACTTAACTGATCTAGGTTAGCAAGCTTATAGCAAAAGATTTTCCAGCTAGACTAATTATAGCAATTCTCACCTACTGCCCTTCTGTATCCTGATGATTGCTGCTGTTTTCAAAAAGCCAAGAGAGTCACTGGCCTTATTTCAAATGCACATCAGTACATGTGTAGTGCTGGGTTTGTTATTCATATTTTTGAAAACATTAATTTGCAGCAACAACTTGCCCCCTTAATGCTTAGAAATATATAAATATGTGTGCTATTTTGCACTCAATTGTCAGGCATGTCCCATGCTGTTTTGTTGTTCCCCTGGACAGGTGGAGACAGAGCAGTTAGGCACTGACGGCTTCTGTCTGGTGAGCTGGCTCTTGATTGACTGATTAGCTTCTTTGTATGGCAGGCGCTTCTCTCAGCTCCGTCATTAAAGATGCATCATAACCCCTTGCAAGAGCCTTTTTTTTTTCTTTTCTTCTTTTTTTTTTTTTTTTCTTTTTCTTTTTCTTTTTTCCTGAGACAGTGGGAGAGAGAAGAATGTTTTACAGTAGGGAAAATTTCATTAACACAGGAGGTGTTTAGAGATGGAATGTAACCAGGTTTCTGGCTCCAAAACTGCCAAAGAGCCCAGAACATGTAAAACTAGTGCATATATCTGTAAGTAACTTCTTTGAAAAAGAAAACTAAAAAAACTGACAGTCAGGGTAGTAACTTATATGTCTCCTCAAAAGATTTTTTTCATATATAGCATTCAATTAAGTTTTGTTTGTAAAGGCTGTCTTTAGTATTACATAGTTAACCTTTGTAAAATACATCAGAAGGCATTGGTGAGGTGATTTTCATTTTACAGTTGAATAAGATGAGGCATGGAGAAGGAGACTGGCTTATAGACGTGGTTGCAGGTGTCTGGACTGTCAGGTTCCAGCTCTCAGTCATTTCAGCTTGACACCAAATCACTCTCTCCTTCCAGAGGTAGGAGACGAAACCCAGATATGACCCCAATTCTCTGTCAGTGCTGGTATCTGATGTAGCTTCTTTCCATTTTGCTGTTGATAATGCTATGAAAGTCCCTTATCTAATACGTTGTCTGTCTGGAGAAGTGATACTGGTTTGTATAAGTGTGAACTGAAATAGATATGCTAGTATAACTTCATTGTTTCTTTATAAAATAACTTTTCACAGGTCAGCTGTGCCACTTTGGAAGGAGTTTAAGCTAAGGAAAACAAAAAAGCAGTTCTTGTTCTGCAGCAAGCATCTACACAGGGAATTGTAACGTTTGCTTGTTTAACAAGATTTTTGAAATTATACTGATAAGCCCAGTAAAACTCCATTTCAGACAAAACCTAGAATAATTTAGTTGTGATGCAGTACTTTTGCATCATCCTTGGAGGTACTGTGATGAACTCGGAGACGACATGGCTGCTTCTGCGTAGTGCCACAGGTAGATTGAGCTATAGTCCTAGGATTCTGCCTGGAAGAAAGGGACAAGATAATCAATGTCTTCTGTCTGCAGGTCAGTATCTTAACAATCAGCTGTGGTTTGTAGCTGGATGAGGGAAGGATGGAGTCTTCTATTGACACAAATTTGCCTGCACATTGGGCGATCATATAAAGCGTGCTTATGATCACTGACTCTTTGCATAGAGTTGGGCACAGTATGTTCAAAACACTGCCGTTCAGCTGTGACTGACACTTGCCTAGCTGTGTCCAGGTTGTAATAGTCCCCTGCACTTAACCCCTGGGGCCTCTTGCTGAAGACAGTGACAGGCTAGGCAGAACTTTGTTAATTAGAACCTGTTGGAAACCTTCTCTTTTATTAGGATGGAAATATGAAACATAGCAACTGCAGACCCAGTGGGTCGTCTGACTCTATTTCTGCCCTTCAGCTGAGGGATCAGTTCCTATAGGATGATTCTGACTTCTGTTTACAAGAGGCCAATGCTGAGAGGCACTGCCTTGTCATTTAACCAGGTACACCCATTGTTTTGTTGCAGTTCACGTCATAATCCTAGATTTGAAAAGCAGAAAGTTTCAGTGCCTCCAACGCTAAGTATAGGCATCAAAACAGCATTTTGCCTGGTAGGAATCTGATTGTTAAGAGAAATCTAAGGGGCATTCTGCATTAAGCCTGCCTAAGGATTCACATACCTTTCTGCATGATGGGAATCAGGTCTATGCAGGCATTTAGACATCAACATCTGGAGCTTTGGGTTCTCTATGTGGTCTAAATCAAAGAGATCTGTAGGTCTGAAGCTGTGTTTTAAAACCATAGAAGAAACCCTGTCACTTCAGAGATATGCAGAGCTCGCCACTGAGAGCTAGACATAGCATAGATCCATCCTGGGATGTAGCATGATGTCTGGTTTAGTAGAGGTGTAGAGAGCTGAGAGAAAGCAATAATTCAACAGAGCTTAACATTGGCTCCTTTTTAGTTATAAGCCATGTTGATTGGCTTCTAAGAATGTTTTATTAAGTCATCTTTAGTCAGGGGAATATTGATGACAATGGACTGTTACAGAGCTGTATTTGTGGTGGTGTGAGAGGTGCGCTGTGGGAGGGCTGTGAAGGCTACTCTATTTTTGGGATATGAAATTGCAGTGCAAGGAGGAATGGATGGCACCTTGCTGTGAAATAATATAATTCATACCCATTTCTTTACAGTATTGCCCTTTGAATGGGCAGTGACATGGCAGCCTTGTCTAAAGGCAGCTGCCCAACCTTTGCTCATCCACGTTCAGTGCAGAGTTCCAGCTCTGTTAGGAATTGTTTGCATGCAGCAGATCTTGTTCCCTCTGAGTTGCATTGGTGCAGTGCCAGTCAGCTTGGGGAGGAAAGGCAAACCTGCTAACTGGAGCTTTTGCTTGTTTACTGTGTATTTTTATCTCCTCTTCAATCTTTTTCTTTTTTTTTAATTTAAATATTTGATGTCAGTTCATTTATTTTTATGACAAATGATTTTTTCATTCCAGAAACAGAAAGCAATAGAGATGCCAGCATCACGGGCATCTGTTCTCTACTTTTAATTAGTCCTTTTCCCCCACTCACTTCCAGCTCATATACAGAGATGCATGACTTTTTCTTTTTGTTTGTTTTCTAAAAAAGAAAGCCTACCTGTGTCATCTATTACAATGTACCTATCTGTGTGTGAAGCCAAAGACAGACCATCTATGAGGTCTTAAGCACTGCTAAAAGATAAAAGCTTTTGCGTGCAGTTGATTCCCAAGGGTCAAAGTCTGTGTTTGGTGAGGTGTGCCCTCAGGGAAGATTGTTGCATTTTCTTTAAAGTGCCAAATACCATCGTGCAGATTAATCATGAATCTATTACTTTGGTTGCTGTATTACACCTCCAACCCTTTGTTTTCTGCCATGAAATGCCATGTCCCCCTCCCACTGCACTTTTTTTTCCCTCTTAGTAAGAAGACCTGATGTTGTGCTGCTTTTCACCCTCAATGCCTTCATACAGGGTCATGTCTCAGACACTTCAAAGGGATCTAGGAGTACTCAGTACATTCCAGGACTGAGTCATTTATTTATTCTGGATGTGATGGATTGTGTCTATCCTGGATGCCTTTATGCTTACTACTATAAGTTCAGGGCTGACTTGGTTGATAGAATGAAGGAAGGAATCCACTGGGACCTGTAGTCAGTAGTCACAGCCAGTTTTTGATAGGGGTCTTACACTGTTTTCAAGGAAAGGAAGAATGAAAAACCTACAGCAGGAAAAGGAAGCATGAAAGTTGGGCCATTAAACCATAACAGGGTATCATGAGTTTAATTTGAGCAGGGAAATATATAGATGTAATGGCCCTCAGTTTATGCCAATGGTGAAATTTATGAGGCTCTGAAAGGGCATCAGAAGGGGGAGGTAGAGAGTGTTGTATTGCATGCGAGAGTTTAAGTGAGGTGGCAATGGCACCAACAAATAGATCACGGGAATAATCCTGTTCTGATTGAGAGGGGAATGGATGAACTATCGCCTTAGCTGATCTTCCTCACCTGTAACTCTCACGTGGATATGACACTTTGAAGTGCTGAGAATATCCATCAATATCTATTGAAATCTGTGATAACTAAGGGCATGGATCATTCTGCAGCTAGTGGTATTGCTTCTGTAGGTTTGAGGCAACCCTCTCTGTTCTCTGCCTCAGACACAGACACAGCTCACTTTTCTGCATGTTTCATCACTCCACATGTTTTACTTGCTTCACTCTGCTTCACAGCTGCTGCATTAAATCCATCCGTGGACACTTAAAAGATGCTATGGAAATGTATTGCTTGCCTTCAGCAATAGCGGTGGTTGGCCAGTTCTGTTGCTCCCCTAGCCCATCAGCTTCAGCACTGTGGTGCTTGTGTTTGCTGGACTGTTCCTTCCGAGTGTACGGAGGTGAACACATGTTCCGTATTAATCTTCATTTCAATGAAGTTGTTTTAGTTCATGCTTTATTGCAGCGCTTTGTAATAATGCATCTGTAATGGCAGCCCTTGGGGCAGCAGTCGCATGTGGCAGGCTGAGTGCCTGAACTGCTCCTGAGAATGACTCCAATCATACAGAATGAGGCACTCCCTGGTGCACCATCTGAATTTATAATACCAATTTATATAGTGCCCTAAAGCAAGCTTTGTATTTGCTCTGGGACACAGGGGCCAGGCTATAGAAGGGGAACTGCTCTCCATTTTCTTGCTGTCCCTTTTTCGAATATATGCATTTGTCTAGCTTTCCAACTTGCCTGTCTTAAAGCCTAGACTGAGCCCAGGAAATGCAAAAATATGCTTTGATACACAGTGATGGGTGCAGAATCTGTAATTGGACAAAAGAGGCCTGCTGCCAGTCTCACGGCATCAGTCAGAGCCTGCCACTAGGTGAGGAGGGGAGACATGTAGGAGGACACAGTGCTGCAAGCAGTGTAGGAGGGCAGAGTCCTGGCTGTTAGTTCTTTATGGTCAAGTTTGTGTGGTTGGGAGTCAGTATTGGCTTAACTTCCTTTGAGAAAACAGGTGATATGAGATCCAAGCCACTTTGGGTTGGGTTTTCAAAACTCAGGGTTGGATTTTTCAAGATAGGTACCCAGTAGGATTTTCAGAAAGTACTAAAATAGCATGGATATCTAATGCCGATTAACATTGAAAAAGAAGCATATAGTGCTTTAAAGGTCAAAAGCAATACTTTAAGCTTGCCCTGGAGATACGCCACACCTATCATTAAACGCAGGCTAAAAGGCTTTTGTCAAAAATAGTGTTCACTAAGTGGAAAGAAGGTATGTTTTGCTCCTTGGAGAATTTTGCTTATGCTAGAAAATTCCCATTCCCCGGGTGTTTTATAGTAGCAGGGAGAGAATTTTTCCCCTCAACCCAGTTTTATTGGAGTCTTGTTTGGGGTTCCCCATCTCACCTTAAATCTTCAAGTTATAGACTCATGCAAAATTAAGATGTCTATTGTAATCTGATTGTGAATGAGAAGTACTTCCTCCCATGGACAGAACAATCTTTGATGGCACTGTGTTTGCTTGGCATGTGAGTAGAGAAAATAACAGATTGTTTCATTTTATCGTGTTTAACCAGAATGATATATAAGGTTTTAAAATGAGATAGCCCAACCATTAGAAGGGCACTGGCTGCAGCAGTTGCTTCTTGTACTGAGAGGTTCCCAGCTGATCAGTTAGTTATAAAGATGCAAGCATCTTTCAGGATCTCAGGAATTCTCCTTGGAAAACCTGCACTGCAGTGACTGTGGAGCGGATCTGAGCTCAGTCATGAGTTGGGTGCTATAGGGGGTGTGAGGGGGCTGCTTTTTGAGAGGAAGAGAAGGCAGCCTGTCTTGTCCTGCACTGATATCCTTATTCTACCTGCTCATGTTGGCTGGGGAGGGTTTCTGTCTTATGTGGGTAAGCAGCCAGCTACAGGTAAGTGTTTGACGTGGGATTGCTAGGGATTGATTCTGAATGAACACAACTCTAGGTACAAAATCCCAAACTGTGTTTCCTACGTTGTTAGGAGTGTTATCTAGTGGTTACAGCAGGAACTGTCCCTGTCTTGTACCACTGGCCTTGAGCAATCTAGGTGTCTGTACTTCAGGGTCACTGAAGGGGTCAAGGGCAAAGTGGAAATAATATTTAATTTTGAGCACTTGCTGGAGCTCTTCAAGCAGTAGCTCCTGTAGATGCATTGGCTGAGCATTTTATTAAAGAGAGGTTGTATCTTTCAGTCATGTTAAATCCAGCTTTTCTGATTGCAGGCCATTCCATGCTCTTACTCTTTCAGTACTTATGAATTCCTATTCTTGCCCAGTCGTGCTGATGGACAAGCAGGCATGATATGGTATTTTGTTGGCAGGGGAGCACACTGTGATGTCGTTGTTTCATTTTCATGGCTCCATCTGAGGATTCAGAAACAAGAAGAGGAGGCAGAGTTCAAGCGGAGGAGGTAGTAATAAGGATCTGCTGAGTCTTACTGCAAAGAGGGTTGATAACATTTCAGAAACCAGAGTGATCCCACAGAGTTAGAAGACCTAAGAAGCAGGAAAGGATGGAGTTCAAAGCTGGTGGAAATACTTGTTGGGAGGTTTGTGCATTAACTCCAAACTGTGGTTTTGGTTTTGACCATTTCACTGGATGCTACCTGCTGCCTGTGGAAGTGGTTCTCTTCCTTTTGGGCCAGCAGTCAGTCAGGGTCACAGTGGGATTGTTGACAATGACAGATGGTAATGGATGTTTTTTCTGTCTTAGAATGAGGTGTAGATATGTGTCTAATGTAATATGTGGTAGTGTAGGTCATAAAACCAACGTGGCAACCATCAAATTTTATATTGCTGGCTGAAAGAATGTACAGTTTTTTTTTTCTTCTTCCCTTCCACATTTAAGTGTGCACACACATCTGTCTCATCTGTGGTTGTTATACTTATGTATTCCTAAGTATGAATACACATGTACAAGACAGCCTCTCACAATGACGCTCAGAGATAGTGGAAGACACTGCCTGTGACTTGGAGAAAGGCTTGCATTGTTTTTTCCCCAAATATATTAGTTGGTGTAATGAAACCTATTCCATTTCCCTACATGTTTTGTCCTGAACACACCTCTGCAGTGTTTGCATGCACACCACTCTTACTTAAGCCCTCTTACGTACTCCTACAAGGAATCCTCTGGGTAAACACATCAGGTTTTTTGGCATATGCTCTTCCATTCATACATCACCACACACTCAAGTGTGTGTGTGTGTAGTTTCTGTCCCCTGTACACTCAGCTAAACAAAGCAGTGTTCAGAAAATCACTTCCTGTATACACTGTGTAGAGTTTCTCAGTAGCTATTAAATAAATGCAATGGAACATGCTATGAGGAGGAAAAGGTCTGTGAATCAAGAATAAACAGATATATCCTGCAAATGGCCAGAATAACTTTGGAGGTTGAACCTTCCACTGGAGTGAAAAATGACGTTTGCAGGAGAAGGACTTAGAACTAATCCTCTGAAATGATGGTAAAGGGGGTTCTGACCAGGCACTGTCATGATTACTCTTTTCCCATCTCTGTTATTTCTTATTATTGTAATGAGTTTTGCTCTCTCAAGTAGGATAAGGTCACCAGTGAGATAAGATCAGTTTCGTCTGGCACAACCAAGATGGTCTGATCGCAGTTTGGACTGCAGCTTCTAAATTCACCTTGGGTATTAACTTCTGGGCAAAAAGACACTGAAAGTGCTAACATGGCAAAAAAAAAAAAAAAAAAAAAAGGCCAGAGATAAATTGCCGCCTTGCCTTGTCGTACAGAATTCCCTGCCACTGTTTCAATGGCAAATTCCCCTTGAGCCTTATTTCCATTAAACAGTACCATACAACTGCCTGATTTCAAGGATTTGGTGAATGCCATTCAGAGAACCTAAGGAAAAAGCCCAGGAGATTATACTTCATGGGACAATCGCAGTGCAGCCTCTTTTCCCGTCCCCTGCTGTCATACTTGGGGCATTAGTTTAGGTGGAATCTTCTAGGTCTTGTGTTGCAGCATTTGGACATCCTGGCACGATGGATAATGCCTCTAACTCCTGCCTGTTCTGTCTCCAGAGCCTATTCTAGACTCTGATCTCTCTCTCATCACCCCTGCTTAACAGAAAAGAGGGGGACCTGGAACTGATGAAAATGGTACACATAGTTTCTACTGCATCAGGGAGTTAGGTAGCTCCTGTGAGCCAGCTCACTCCTCCAGCAAGATGTAAGCAAAAGCTATGTCTTGTGGGTACTACAGCTGCTGTCCTGAATTAGCAAGTCCAGATCTCATAGAAGCATAAGTACCTTGAAGATGAACGTTCCCACTTAGCAATTTATTGAAAATTGCACCAACTGAATTGCCCCGGTTTATTGACAGTGCTAAGTCTTTTAGTTAAAACCAACACATGAGCTTGGTAAAAAGTTTTGTAAATTCATTTTGAAGGGAGCCAGCAAAAGAAGATGAATAACATGTCTATGCCTGTGCATTCTTGCCTTTGCCTCTTCTCTCCGGTGATGGGAACAGAAAGCGCAGTGCCTGTGTCAGGAGGGAGTGGCCAGGTGCCCAGGTGTATAAATCTGTGACACTGCTAATTTACAAGGCCCCTTGGAAAGGGAACTTCTTAATGAAGATACCAGAAAAGGCTGATGTATCTACTGATCATCCTATATATGGGGACAAAATACTTTATCTAGAGCATGTCATACATTTTTGAAAGTCTCACTGCAATGCCAGTGGCATATGCAGGGGAGGGGAGGAGTATCAGAGGGGGCTGGTGTGAACCTCGCTGTGGTAATGAATATTTTTTTTCCTTTCTCTCCACACAACTTGTTTGCAAACTGCAGAGCTAGAGCTAGAGATGTGAAAGAAAGAATTAGAGCAATTAGTCAGAAAAATCCACTCCCCTATTGAGCAATTAGAGTATTGCTTGCTGGACAAAGAACTTCTCCTTGTACTGCACTGCTTTCCTCTTCATTCCATTTTGCTCCACGCTCTAGCAAAGATGTGCCTTGCAACCTTAAAGAAACTTCCCCGCTCTTCTAATATTTTCTCACTACTCTCTACCTATTTATAAAATGTCTGCTATTTTGGTGCCTAACTGTAACAATTTTTCAGAAATAGAGGTCTATGTGTCCGACTTATGCACAGTAAGATTTTTTCCAAAGTAGTTATTATCTTCTTTGGTTCGTATATAGCACTGTGAATAGAAGTTCCTCAGTTAGATGAAGTCTTCTGTGCTTCTTTGTGATTTACAACTATTTTATGCGTGGGGGTCCTAGGTTTTTCTTTTTCAAGTTGAAAGAATAGTGTGTGGACGAAAACTAGCTTGTTTTCCCCAAATCTTCTTGGGCTTACTTCATCCTTTGTGATTAAGCTGGCTGTAAGCTGTCATTGCTAGTTTGTTTTTCTCTCAGGGTACATGCTGTTTTCTGTCTGCTAAACTGAAGAGGTTTAGCTCAGAACTAGAAGTGGAGACTGCTGTTGCCATTGATTTTACATGGAAGATGCTCTAATGATAGGCAGCCAGATGAAAATATGATGCAAGTACGTACATGGTCTTAGAAGACCTCAGAGAGCGAAGGGCCAGAGGTGGTGCGGTTTCAGATGACTACCTCATCAAATCATTACTTTGATAAACTGCAAGCTACAAAATGCTAGATTGCCAGAACTATCAGCAGGGGAAGAAACGTACTAGAAGCCAGATTTTATTGCCAGTTGCACATTTTAAATCTGGAGTTAACTATTGAAGTAAACGAAGTAATACCTGATTTTCTTCACAGTAATTGAGACTGGGATCTAATCCCATGCCCTGAGGATGGATTGATAGTTCTCACTGCTGTTACATTGTCCATACAAAACAGGAAGCTTAAAAATAACTGGCCTTTCCACAGACATCTAAAGGGATAAATTCTTGCTCTTGAGGATGCTGATTTTGAGTCTGGAAGATGCCTCTTTGCAGGACCATTGTCACCTTGTTGAAATAGGTCTCCATTACCCTCTCTGTGCATGTATCTGAATTTGTTAGGGGATGTGAAGGACTGTGTTTTCCAGAGAAACTTCCCAGGGGGCTCCTAATACTACTTGAAACTATTATTTAGTGTTTCTGTGTGGCTATTATCCACCTCAGACACAGCTGCATTTTGATAGTGGGCAAAGTGATCAATACATACTGTATAAAATAATTATTATTTATCGAGTGCTGTGAGTAGGCTGTCTGCTATGCGAAATGTAGAAAAAGACAAAAACCTTTGAATACATGATCAGAAGAGGAAGGAAAGGCAAATAGCTCTCCAGTCTGTCCCTAGGGCAGATGCATTTCTAAGTGTCTGGCATTGCAGTGTGAGCGTTATACACAAATCTTACAAGATCGTAGGGTCTGGAGAGAGGGGCCAGAAGGTTTGATTTCTCACTTTTGGTTTTTTGTGTGCTTCATGTGCATGATGTTCCTGCCTGCTAGTCTTTTTTGAGGTGGGCTTTCAGCAAGATAACACGTTAAAAAACTTTACATAGTTCCCCGCGGAGGGCACTCTGAATTATGTTGTTTACTGTGCTAAGTGCTAATGGTGATAAAATGATAAAGAACGGCATTTAGGATATACAGCCTGAATGAAATGCTGATGCCAGCACAGTCAACAGTGCCCGTCGGGGCCATTGCCTCTACTTTCACAAGTGAGGAAATGAGTGGATAAAAAGTTCGAGAGGTTTGTGCGAGGTAACAAGGAAACTTAGTCGCCGGTTTAAATGAACCGGGCAGTGTATAAACCGACCTGAGATACGCGGTAGGTTTGGGTCAAACTCTGAGCTAGCAGGGAAAAAAATCTTTGTGGACTTTAAGGGTTTTGGGGATCGCCTGAGGAAGGCGTTACCTGCTGCTCAGATGGCAGCTCCCTGCTTGCTTGAGTAGTGTTGGCAAACTCTAGAAGGTAAAAACAAGCTGCATCTCCCGCCACCCCGTGCTGGGACCAGAGGGGCAAAAGTACCCCCGTGCCGTGCCGTGCCGTGCCCTGCCCTGCCGTGCCGTGCCGTGCGGTGCCATACCGTGCCCTGCCATGCCATGCTGTGCCGTGCTGTGCTGTGCCGTGCCGTGCCGTGCCGTGCCATACCGTGCCGTGCCGTGCCGTGCTGTGCCATGCCATGCCATGCCGTGCCGTGCTGTGCCGTGCCATGCCGTGCCGTGCCATGCCGTTCTGTGCCATGCCGTGCTGTGTCCGGGCCTCGTGGCGCAGTGCACCCATGGGCGAGGGAAACCACAGGTCAGCAGTTCTGAATTTGCACATTAAAAAATAACATGGAATCAGAAGGGAATATCTTTAAACCACAAATGCCAGAAATAACAATTGTGTTAAGCTGCGTTCATGAATACATAATAAAGTTCAATTTGCCATTATTTATCATGTTACTTAAAATGAAATTGAGTTTATAATGCAAAAGAAAAGATTTTTGTGCTTTTTTGAAAATAATGCAAAATCTTTCATGCCGTTCACAAAGCATTTGTATTAGCACCAGTGTATACAGATTAATTTATTTATTTTTGTTAAATTATCACTGCTTCCCATTGTTCCTTCATCCTCCGGGACAAACCTTATTCTTTCATGTATTTTTTAAGAGCTAAAGAGGCACATGGACAAATAACACATTAAAAAGTTGCAGCGGTTTTGATTGTCTTCGTTTTCAGAGTGCTGGGAGAAGTTAAAACCCAAGAGCTGGAGGAGGCCACCTCGCTGGCCCTGGCGCTGGCGTGCCGGGCGGGGGCAGGGGACAGGGACACATCACAGCCGGGCATCCCTCCGATGTGAGCTGGACCATCGGAGGAGGGAGAGTGGCAGCACCTTTGTCCCGGTTAACGCGCGCAGCCGAAGTAATGGAAATTGAAGTGTCTGAGCACAAGCTGCCTTTTGCCCGCTCTGCACAAGAATGATGTGCTTCTTAAAGAGCAGCAGCACCCAGGGAGCCCGTCGCCCTGTGCAGAATAAAGAGCAAATGCCAGCGAGAGCCTTCCTCGCTCGCCTCTGCTGAATGTGCTCCTTATCGCCCTGTTTTGTGCGCTGGACTAAAATAATCATTTGTGAATAGAGCTCTAATTACATTATAGCTAATCCATTTTCCTCTCTGAAGCTGGTAGTCAACAGTTTATTCTCTCACCTCAAAGATGAAACCGAATGTCAATTTTCAAGATAACATTGACATGAACTTATGTATCAGGCAAGTAGACAAATACCATTATAATCGTTTATAATCCTTTAAAGCTGTGACTGAGAAGTGGCATTTGGACTGGATTTAAACTTGGCACTGTCCGTGCAGAAGATTAACCGCTACATGAGACTTTGATTTCTGAATATTGCCCATTAGAGAGTTTTTACATAGGAAATGGAAGTATTATATATAGTTTTAACGTGGTTAACAGAGTCTGACACAAACAATAACATTCCAGCTTCGGTTAATTCTTTTGCATCCCACTTACAGCAGGGAAAACTGTGTTGTCATCCAAAAGCACCCCAGCAGGACTTTGAAGATTATTCCTGCTTGATGGGAATTACACATCCCGAGTTCCTTTCTGCTGTTGCCGATCGCTATCGGATGCTCTCCAGGAGCTGCTCTGTGTTAGCCAACGTGCTGCTGCTGCAAACAAGCCCAGGCCTCTGAGGGCCAACAGCAGCCCAAGAAACGCGCATCCACTGCCGTGGCCAGGACCACCTTCCCTAGGAAAGAGCTCATCGCCAAGGCAGGAGGCTCCTGCTGCATGGAAGGGGTGGGATGGGGTGCGATGGGTCCTCAGTGACCCAACCCCCTCCAGGGGGCTTCGTTAGGGGTGTCAGGATGCCTCTGGGTGGTTTTGGAGGGGGGCCCTACGTAGCTATGAGGGTTGAGGTGGGATCCTGTAGACATGGGGTGTGCTGGAAGGAGCAAAGAAACATCCAGAGAGCTCCAATGTTTAGAGTTTGTCCTTCCAAAATGCTTTATAGAGGCTGATGTCAGAAACAGGTGCTGACAGCTGACGAAGAAAGAGGTCTTATTCGGTGACATCAGATTTTCTCATTGACTTTTGTAATAAAACTACAAGTTACAAACATTGCCCACGCAAGGGTAAGGAGCCGAACGCTGGCAGTGACTGGTGCTGTGACCCTTCAAGTGCAGGGCTGGATGCTCCCGGCCCCGCGTCTGCACCAGGGAACATAGGAAACACGGGGTCACGCTTACAGAGCTTCCAGCAGGAAAGTCAATTTGATTCAAAATTCAAATTTTTCAAAATTCAAAACCCAATTGAATTCCAGCAGGAATTCCAATTCGGGTTTAACACTTTTTATTGCCGCTTGTTCCTGAACATCATAAGAAGCTTAGAAAGGATACAGAGGAAATTAAAATAGAGGTGCCTGCTGGAGAAAGAGGAGGAAAAAGGAAGGCTGGACAAGTGGGAGGTGTAAATGCTCATTTACTGCAAGTGTTTTAGACATTCTCAACGGCACAGGTATGTGCCAGACTGCTTTTGGCTTTTGATGTGGGCTGGGCACTGACCTGCCCTCCTGAGCCTTTGGAAAGCTTACGGAGCTTTTCATGTGCAATTCACATTGCTTTCAGGATTGTGCCCCCGTCTGAAGCCTCTCCCTTCACCTGAGGAAGGGGTGCGAGTGACTGCAGACAGGCCCCAGGCGTGCAGAACTGCCCAGCTGTGCTCAGGATGGACGTTTTGGGCCCTGGAGGAGACGAGGGGTGCGTGAGCCACCCAGGGCCACGGGTGCCCCCACCCTGCACTCCCCCCGGGTCCCCAGTGCAGGGACCGGGGTGTCCGCCGAGCCCCTTGGAGGCACATTCCAGCCCCTACAAACAGCTTGCTATCATCTGGGTTCAATCTAGTGATAAATGGGCTCCAGAAGTTTTTGAATATTTGTATAAGACCACAACGTTTCTTATCAAAACATTTCCCATTATTATTTTCCAGCCTTTTCTGCATCCCCAGCTACCTCCTCCTTCCCTTTGGTGCACGGCCATGCCCCAGCCATCAGTAGTCCTGTCATTTTTCCTCTCCACATGGGAAATACAAGAGAGCTTTCCTCTAAAGGTAGCCCAAATCCTCCAGGGGCTTTCAACCCATCCTCCATCTGTGGTCACGCAAGCGTTTCCTCCCAGGCATTATCCCTGGAAAGGAAGGAATGTGAACACACCAGCCTCATTTGTTTTGTGTGTTTAATTTCTTCGTAGGTTTATGTAAGTACTTATCGTCTTCTCCTTAGAAGATAATCGAAGACAAATGTGCATGCGAGATGCAGGCTTAACAAATGGGGCTGCCTTCCAAAAATGTGGTCCATGAAATAAATAGGGACATAAGAGCATCACCGGTGTGTGCAAGGAGGGATGCTTCCAGGAAGCACAAAAAGTTATGAATACAGCTAAAATCAACACTACCCCATCATCAATATTCATATAGCCCAGACAAAACATTTGATATTGTAGCTGCTCATAAATCAGATAGAGAAGAAGGGGGGAAAGGGAAGAGGTGAAGAGAAAGGGGAAGATATAAAGGAAGAAATAGCTGGGGGACGAAGGGATGGTGAGAGGGGACTCAGCTCATTCAGGCTAACATCTGCTCAGTCTGAAGTGGAACCACCTGTTAGTTTATTAAATTGTACAATTAATTTATGTGGAAAGAAGGGAAGGCTATATCTCATCAAAACCCTTCCATTTTAACGCCATCCTCCAAAAGCGAGCTGGGTAAAGCCAGCCGTTCGTGCCGTGGATGCACAGCATCATCGTTTTCACGTGCAATGATGGAAAGTCTCCAGCATCGCCCTCCAAGGTGCCTGTCACCCCGCCGGGTGCCGACAGAGAGCATCTGCTCTAAATGGCATATTCTCTTGCCACGGGGAAGTAATGAGATGGCTCACACACGCGTGCCGTCGTGTAAAGCCAATTCAGCAGGAACTCCTCAAAGCCCTCCTCTGCCATGGCCTGGCGTTATGGAAAGTTTCCATCTTTAATATCCCTTACGGATGGCAAATTTCATGTGGGGCCAAGTTTTAATCAAAAAAGTGCAGTAATGTGTATGGTGGGAATGACAAGTCAACTTTGCCACCCTCTCTGGTCCCGCGCTACCTCCTGCCACCCGCCAGCCATCAGTCTCTGGCTGTGATCTCTCTGGCTCCACAGTGACAGAGGGTAGGGATGGCAGAGCATCCCTGTGAGGGACCTCAGCATCCCGAGCACGCATCCCAAAAGTTTGTCTCCAATATATTAACAGCCCCACAGCAGCAGCAGCAGGGAAAAGGTCTTTGCAGGAGAGGCTTCGTACGGGCCTCTTGCAGCTTACCCATGTCAAAACACTTGAATTTTTCATTATCAAAAAAAACCCCAAACATTTTAAATAATTCGTTTCAGCCATCTATTTTGGAACGCGTCCTAACGGCTCCTTCCTGCAAGCCCCTATCAAAGGAGGGTCCGGAGCCCTGGCGGGGGACGTGCGCCTTCCAGGCTCGCAGGATCGGGCTCCAATTAAGCGCAATGCTCTCCAGATTTGGTTCCCATTATTGTCTCCCTTTGGCATGACCAACTGGAGCACTTGAATTGGAAAGGTCCCAGAATCTTCAGTCTCTTAAAATATTTTCAATAATGTTGAGAGCAATTTTCCTTAGAGCATGTAAGGATTTCAGCAGAGGAGTCAACTTTCCCAGAGGAATGATCCAATTACGAGGACTGGATGCTCTTGTCAACCTCTCCCCCAGGGACGTGGAAAATCAAAATTATGATTTATTTTTTTAATGTGACAGTGAGCGTAAAGGCAGAAATCGAAACCATGCCGTTATCTGCCCACCCCCCACCCCCACCCCCCACCCCCCGCCTGATACTGTTAGCTAAAAATACCAATTCGTTTCAGGCAGAACCTCCTTAAATTCTGCTCTAATGACCGTGCCGGCAGGACCCAGCCCTCGGTGCGGTGCTGAATTATGAGTTTTTAATGGTGACCTTTGCATGTAAAAATTGAGTCAAAATGACTCCAGCTTTTGCTAATGCAACCAGAGAAATGCGGCTGGAACCCAGGGGTTTGCATTCGGTGACAAAGGCGGGGAAAGGCAGCAGCAGCCCCCCAAAGCCAGGAATAGTTCCTGCAGGATGAGGGCAGCGGAGGTGCGGGTGGCAGCACGGGGATGGGTGAGCGGAGAAGCCAGCGTGCCTTTGCACGGGGTGCTGCCGGAGATGTCCCCAAGATGCCAGCCATGGTCCATGCCAGCTGGGGCAGGCTGGGACCCCGATGGGCTGGCTTGCACCCCGACACTCGCTGTGCACCCCATAGGGGTGCAGCCGTGTAGGGGCGCAGGGGGGTCGGGGGGTGGGAGTGCAGTTTGCCAGCCCCTGGCCGCTACCCCGGTGTGTGCCGGGAAGAAGGAGCTGCCTTTGTGCGGTGGGGCGGCGGGGGGCCTTTGTCCCCGCGGGGCTGCCTGGCTCCCAGGGCCGGCACGCCGAGATCAAGGGGTGGGCAGTGGGATCTGCAGCAGCCACGCGCCGCCCGCTCCCCCTTAGAAGTTGTTGTTGCTACGGGGTCTATTGTTGGCGGCTTTCCCCCGGCGCTTTACATCTGCACCTTGCTTTTTCACAGGGCGAACAATAATGCAAACTCTTTTTGCTCCTGTAGTTGCCTTTTCACATTTTTTTTCCCCCTTTTGCAACCTATTATGAGTGATCACTCTAAAGAATTGCACAATTCTGCAAGAGATTTTCCACCGCTGGCTCATACCATGCTGCTTGCCAGGTTATTCTGCCTGAAAAGCACAGGGAAAATCTGCATATCTGGGGGACGTTATTAATTACCTGACGTGACATCCCTAGCTCTGCAAAGATTCGTCTCTGGCTAATGAAGCTGTCAGGGGCAGGCACGGTGCCGATGCCGCCCTGCTGCGGGTGCTGGCCCACATCCAGCACAGTGCCTGCTATTCCCAGCCCGAGCCAGCGATCCCACGGTAGCACAGGAGCAGGATCCAGCCCTGGTACCTCCCGGCATCACCACGTCACGTCCAGCTCTTCTGGATCACCTCGGCAGAAAACCAGCTGAAACGCAAACCCCTTTGGCTTCATCTATTAATTCCTTGAGGTTGAACCTGCAATGGGAGCACCCAGAGAGCACTGATCCTCCCAGGGTATGGGGCTTGTGGTTTTTCAGGGCTCGGGGGAAGATGCCACGTATGGAGGCTGGAATAAATTTAATATTGTGTCAGGGACAGAAGCAGGATCCCTTACCTGGGTGCCAGGCTATGCCCGTGCCATGGGCAGAGGATGGGCAGGAGCAGGTCCCTGCCTGGGGAAGGGCAGCATCAGCACACCAGTTATTTTCAGTGCCCTGTGCTCAGGTTTCCCACCCAGAGCCTGTCCAGCAGGGAGGAAACAACCCCGGGGAACCAGGATATTTCTGCTGGCAGCCCTGCTCCTGGGAAACCTCCCCTCTGCAGCACCCGACCTCCCGCCCCAGCAGCGGGATGCTGCTTGCATCCCCCGGGATGGAAACCCACTGTAAGGGATAAATAACCCCACAGGGGGAGCGGTTCCCCGCGATGGAAGGTGATCCTTCCTGGTGATGTGGACTGGGCTCCCTCAGCTAGAAATCAAGTTGTGGAATTGCTGAAATGGAAAGTGGTATTCATGTTTAAATAAATTCTTGTATTGGTTTAAAAATTCCCAATGATGAAGAGCAAGCAGACCGTTGAATCGTCATGCCAGATCATCTGGTTCTTAATGACAAATGTTTTAATTAAAATAATTATAATTAAATGGATGTCAAAAAAATGCTTCAGTTCGAAACGCACTTCACAACCTCACATCACATCCTATCAGGCGACGGACCACATGACGAAACAGCAAATAAACCGAGACCTTTAGGCAAATCTTCCTCCAAGGCGCAGCGGCAATTCCCCAGCCGCGTGTGCCGTGCCGCCTGCGCTCGGCGGTGCAGTAGGGCCAGCTGTCACCCGCACCCAAATGAAAGGCACTATCGGGGCTTCAATAATACTGAGCTAACGTGTATGTACAATGCTTTGCCTCTCCTAGCTCTCCGCAAGCGTCAATGCATGTGCAAACCCCACGTGGGCTGGAGGAGATGGGAATCGTCACTCTCGCCCGGCACGCAGGGAACCAGAGGCTCAGGCTCGCTCTCCTCCCACCTAAGCTGGTTTTAAAGATGGGATTTGGATGTTTGAGAACATGTCGTTGGTGCTGTCTTCCCTGGCTGCTGTTCTATTAAGGGAAATAAATGTAAGCAGCCTGCATTTCTTTGTGCACCGTGCTTTTCTTCTCTATATTTCTAAAGGCATCTTCTTCCTCTGAAAGGCTGGCGCCGGGATGGCCGGTGGCGCAGGACGCGCAGCTTGCTGGTGTGCAGGAGCAAACTGCAGCCAAGCGTCCCCGTAGCACCCGGGTGCTCTTGCAGGAGGGAAAAGGGGGAGTGAGAGACATCAACAGCAACATCCCCAGGACAGCTTTAAACTCCGCTATATGATCCAAAAGTCATATAACAGGATTTGAGGCCAATTATCACTTCCCCCATCTGACCCACTTCATTTAACATACCATGAGTATTTTCAGAGCGGTCCCTCCGGGCCCTGGCAGGGCTGCAGGTGAGCATGGCAGGAGCCATCCTCCCACGGGCTCCCCATCCTCTATCCCACATCCCACATCCCACCCTGCATGAGGCAATGCCGCTCTGCCAGCAGGGCCAAACACTGTAATTGGATCTTAATTACACAGCTCTCCGAGAGGTTATTTTTATTTCTTTGTTTGTTAATGCAATTATTTAGCTGCCCTATTTTAGCCTTGACCTTGCAGGAAGAGGGTATTTTCCAGTCAGCATAATGCTTTATCTTTGAAAGCTACAATCAATAAGGATAATTAATGATGCCTGCTGCAATGATAGCCTCAGCAATCATTATACCACATTAATCCCTGCAGTCAGACTGGGGTCAAGGCCATCTAAATCATTCACCTAGGGGTGGAGAAATTCAAATAATTTACCAATTTAAATCCAAGGAAACAAATCCAACTTTATTTTTCAAAGCTGTTTAAAGCGTTACGTTTTGAAGGGGCTGCAGCCTGTTGCAGACGTGTTTTTGCGGGAGCCGTGGATGCAGAGCGGCACAACCCGTGATGCTCCTGGTGGGAAAAAAGGTCCCCTCGTGGGGACGGCGGTGGGGATGTGCACCGGGGATGTGCCACATGTGCCACTGGTTTCTCCTCGAGCCTGGTTTCTCTGGCAGGATGAGTTCAGCGTGGGGACAGCCCCAGCTGCCACCGCAGCAGACACCAGTCACAAAACTGGGGACACCCCATGTGGTTGTGCCACCGGAGCAGGAAGGGGGTTGCGCCCCTCTCACAGGGGCAAAATGCATCTCCCACCAGCCCTGGGAGTGGGCCTTGGTCAGCTTCATGCTGGGGACCCCCTGCCCCCCAAGGGGAGCCCCTGCCCAGGGGCATTTCTGTGCCCAAGGGCACCGCACCAGGCATGCCCCCAAAGAGGGGCAAGGCATCTCCAAGACATCTCTGAGAGGAGCAAAGGTCCCTCCCCAGCACATCCCTGTCCCCCACCAGCCCCCCACAACCCTGAGCTCCCCAGGGCAGCCACCTGCATGGCTCCCGCTCCCCAAACTGCCACTGCCTCAGGCACCCCCGGCCCCACCACCCATCGCCCTGTCCTGCTCCCAGCCGGGATGGAGCGAGGGGCAGGGGACAGGGTGCCACATATGAGCACAAACTGCAAAACCGCTGATTTATTTTACTTACTCCAGCCTGTGCTTTGCACATTTATAATGTATTACAGGCCCAGGAATGCTTGGAGACTGGGCTGAAATGCATGTGCTGTATTTGAGCGTCCCGGGAAGCCCAAGGGAAATGCTGGGGACTTTCCCCAGCACAGACCTCTGGCAGCTCCGGCCACCCTCGGGGCTGGTTCAGCTCTGGCAGCTTTTTTTTAAGGGCTTTTTTTAACGTCCGCTATCAAAGGGATGTAGCTTTTTGACATCTCCGTGCTAGGAGTGAAGATATCCCTCTGTCTGCTCCGTGCAAAGATAATTTTTGGGATGCAGCCAGCATGGGGGTCACATCCTGATGCCTCCTGACGTGCTCAGCTGGGGCTTTGTATCACTCTTACCCCAAGGGGAAGCCAACGGCATCCAGAGCTGCCGGGGAGGAGAGGGGTCCCATCCTGCCCACTGCCTGTGGGCAGCCCCAGCTGCCTGCCTCCAGCCCCAGTGCCTGCCTGCTGCGTGCTGAGCAGAGAGACCCACCAAGGGCTCTGTCAGGATGTTAAAAAAACCCGCAAAGCCAAGAGCTGGTATTATTATAGAAAGGCTACAGAGTAATGCCCTTGGCCAAAAATCATGTTTGTTGATAATCAATAAAGTTTTGCTGGTCTAAATCCGTTCCTGGTGGCTCTTGCAGGGCTGGTTTTGCACACTGGGGACATGCTGCCTGCTGCAATGCCCACCACGATGCCCACCGCCATGCCCAGCACGATGCCCACCGCGATGTCCGCCGCACCAGGGGGACCTGCGGCAGCACGGAGCAGGGGCTCGGGGCTCTCTCTGTGTCCCCCCAGGGTCTCAGCCCCAGTTCGGGGGGCTCAGCAGTCCCTGGGGGTGGATGAAGTTTGAGAAGCACCCAGAAACGTGTAACGGCGTTGAGTCCCTCCATCGAAACGAAGGGGAAATTTGGTTTAGTTTTGATTTATCACTCTATTATGAACAAGTTTGTGTTTTCACCAAAGTCATTCTCCTTGCCTGGACTGAATTAATTATATATTAACAGCAGCATATAATTTATATGTGGACATATACAATAAATTATGGCCTAACTATATAATTCTACACATATAATTAATTACATTAAACATCTACATTTTAAGCCTACAATTAGATAACCCTGAGAGACAATCCTGTTAGCATTTTTAATAAATACTTGTGTTTGAAGCTGTTTAACAGAGCACCTGATAACTGATATAGCAGTGTTAACATCTGTTCCATTATTTCCAGAGGACGTTAGTTTAACGTAATGCTCCTCACATAAAATATGCATTTGTTCTTGACTGTCAAGTGCCTCTATTATTTTATTAAAAAGTCAAAAAAGAATATAATCAGACTTCATAATTTATGTGTGACATTTTCATTACAGAAAACTTTATGCAAAATTGAATTCTAAAATTTAATTTCCTGTGATGTTTAAATTACTTACTATCTGGCTCCTCTCCAAACATTGTGATCACTCCAGGCCCCATATGAATTCTATTAAGGATATGTTTAGCTGCTGCCAAAACGTACAGGGTATTTTTCTATGTAATTCCAAGAATATGCTCCTTAAATTTATTTTGTGCCAGTTTAAATAGTTTCCCTCACACAGGAAAGAAACGCAAGACATTTTTAACAACTGCCATGGCTTTTCCTGTTGTTTCCCTTGGGCTTTGGTGGCCACCCCAGCCCTGGCCCGTGGTCCTCCAGCCCCCTTAGCTGGGAGGAGCGGTCCCAGCAGCCCGGGGAGACTTGGCATAAGCCAGGATGAGGGCTTGGGCTTTCAGGGAGCCCTGCTCCCACGTCTGCTGCAGGCACTGGAAATTAGCACACACAAATTAAGTGTAATGAGCTTGCAGCAAAAGGATGTATGGGACAGGATTAGGGCTCACGCTGCTGCAGTTCACAAAGCCTGGGTCTCATATTGCCTCTGCTCCACACTGTCTCCCCGGGAATGTCTTCAATGTCCATGTCAGGAAGAGAAAGCAAAGATCAGGCCCTGGAGAAGAGTGGGAACTGGGTAGTGGGAGGGGATGAACGTGGCTCAGACCTGTAGTAGTGAAGGGGCAGTGAGGGGTGTGGGGTTAGGAGACCCCAGGGAGGGGCAGGGGGATGCTCCGACCCCACAGAGCAGCCACAAGCCATGTGAAATCACCCACTTCCCTCCTCGGGGCTGCCCGCACCTTCCATCCCATCATCACCATGGATGCTCAGGCCACGCATCTCACCCAGGTCTCCCGGTCTCGCCCCTCTCCTGGGAGCTGTGCTCCTCCAGCCGCGTTGTGGACAACGTCAGCTTTGAGTACAAATATCTAAGGAGTGAACCCGGTGCCTCTGCTACCTCTGCAGCTATCCCAGCTCTTCCTGGCAGCTCTTGCTTAAATCAATCTGCATTTTGCATGCCCTCCTCCACCAGGAGCCAAGGCACTCAAAGCTGAAGATCAATACATCCATTCGGACTATTGCTATTGGATTTGGTGATTTTCTGAGCAGACCATGTCAGTAAAACTCATCTTGCTTCTGTAGAATAGCCTGATCTCATGAATCTTCAGAGAAATTCATGGAAAACCTTAAGGCATGTCTTTGGAAATAATTTAGCTTGCTGTTGCCGTGAAGTTCACAATGTTTCATGTACCGCGTTCGACAGTGATGTAAGAGTTTCCAAAATGAAGGCGCTCTGCCAGATTTCTGCTTCCCTGCCTTTGTCTGGTATCTGCGAGCAGCAGTCACGTCCTGCTGCCTGTGTGTGCCGGTGGGAAACAGGAATAGGAATAAAGCGGCGGTGGGAAAAGGTGGATGCCTGGGGAGAGCAGTGCCCGTGTCCTTTGCAGCACCCTGGCTTTGGATCTTGACCAGGGAGCTGAGCACGGTGGTGCATACACCAGCTCATCCCAGCATGTCCTAACTCATCCCAGTACATCCTAATTCATCCCAGCATGTCCCAGCTCATCCTAGCATGTACCAGCTCATCCCAACATGTGCCAGGATGTCCCAGCTGATCCCAGAACATCCCAGCATGTGTCAGCTGGTCCCAGTACATCCTAGCACACACCTCAGCATGTGCCAAATCATCCCAGCACGTGCTGGGATGTGCCAGCGGATCTCAGTACATCCTAGCTCATCCCAGCATGTCCCAGCTGATCCCAGTGCATCCCAGCTCATCCCAGCATGTCCAAACACATCCCAGCTCACCCTCGCTCATCCCAGCATGTCCCAGCTGATCCCAGTACATCCGAGCACACCCCAGCATGTCCCAGCTCCTTGTCTCTTCAGGGACGAGCGGGACAGGGCTGAGCTTCTTGACCCCCCGGCAGCGCGGCTGCGGCAGCGCCCTGCCCAGCGCGCCCTGGGCCCGGGGGAGGTGGCGGGGGGAGCCACAGGTGCCCCGTGGGCAGTGCCGGGGGGCTGTGCCTGGGGGCTGAAGTGCGGCCGCGGGGCAGCACCGCTCCGCAGACACCAAGGCCGATGGCCCAGCCTCTCCGCACAGATGCTTCTTGCAGGAGGCTCGTGGACAAGTCATGCCAAGTGTAAAGGGAGTACCGCAGCATGCTACCTAATGGTTATTAAATCTCTTTTTAAATAAAACCCGCCCTGACACGGGATACGCATCCAGGAGCTTTCCCTGGTGGCCAGCTGGTCGCTGGTGGCCGTGGCTGAGGGCGCAGCGATGCACCGAGCGCTACAGCAGCTGCGGCTGCGGAGCCTGACTGCCATCGACCCTGACTCACACTGGTTGCGCTGCTGCAGGTCAGTTTGTGCAATTCATTTACCTGCTCAGCACTCACAAGTGATTCCCTCAGTGTTCACTGACGAGAAAAATAACCGGCCCCGGTGGGAAGGGCTGGATTATTCCCAGGTTGTGACGGCAACGTGCCACACGGCACATGTTGTGGAGGAGGGGAGTGAATCCAGCGCAAACCCAACCGCTAGGAGGGCGTGGGATTTTGTACAAGCGGGTGGTGGAAGCCCTGCCCCAGGGCCACGGGCTGTGCCGTCTGGCCATGCGCAGACCCCTGCCCCAGGGCTCCCTAGGGACCCAGTCTCATAGCTGGGGCGGGGGGAGTGGGCACCGGGGTGCTGGCGTGGGAAGCCCCCCAGCAAGCGGGGCGGATGGGCTCGCTCCCAGCCCAACGCCGTCTGGCTTCCCTTCCGCACTGGTAAGACAAACCAGTGGATGGGAAACCTCACAACTGCTGTTGGGTTTTACTGTAACTGGATGCTGACCATGGCCGGTCGTGAGCACAGAGCTAATAAAAGATGCAGCCAGGACGATGCCGAAGGAAGCCCGGGCAGCAATAGGATGACAGAGCAATATTGCAGGAGATAGGATCCTGCTGAGTCTGGAAGTGCCTGATTTATTTATATTCAGCTAAACTGAAATATTCAGAAGGAGAAAATCTTCAAGCCATGCTCTTTCGTTGCCTCCTTTCAGAAGAGAGAGGGATGCGTGTGCGATTTGCCAGGTAGCGATGCTCACCCCTGTGCCTCGATCCTCGGAGCGAGCGGCCTTTTCCAATGCCCATCCCCTATTAATTCAGGCAGCACAAATCTAATATGAATTTTTTCTCTGATACACTGTGGTTCACAAATTGGATGATGACAAAACCAGATAATTTATTACAGGTATCTTAATTTATTTATTATTGAACACCTTATTAACCTCTACACTTTGCTGCCTGCACATCTTTCATGGGTTTATAGTAAAAGTATTCATTTATTCCCGTGTGTGAAATAGTACCTTTGGAATTCACCAGTGGCATCATAAGATATTAATTATAACATCCAGGGTCTTCGCTTCATAGTGAAATTCTAATTGCGAAGGTAAAAAACATTCTCATTCTTTAGAGCTGCTTCTCTCAAAATCCACTTGCTGCTTCCAGGAGCGGCGACGGTCCGGACCTCCTTGCACGTGAATGGATCGCACGTTTTAATGAAGTCCGGATTACTGTGCTCGAAGCCAATTTCCCATCCTTGCTGGATCAGAACGGTTTATCAAGACTGTAAGAGAGGTGGAGAAGCGGGTACAGAGGGTTTCTCACCACTCCCGTATGCTGTTGGTGGGTGACAGAGGGTTTGGCTCCTGCGAGAAGATGCTCTCTCGCAGGGGAGGGTTCCTATGGCTTTGAAGTGCCCCTTGCCACCGCCTTGGCAGCCAGCGCGGGTGCCCGGCAGCAGGCGGGTTTCGGGGATGATCTGGCAGCATCCCATCCCCAGGGCAGGATGGATATTTACGGCCGGGTTACAAACAACTTGAGGGAAATAAAAAAAAAGTGCAGCTCACAGTGCAGGCACCGAGGCGGTAAAAATAGTATCGTGGGGAGGGGGGACTGTAATAAGAAACATGTTCAGGTGGAAATAACTTAATTCTGTCACAAACACCAGCTTAATGTATGCCCTTAAACGCGGAGCCATATAGGTTTCCCTGCAACATCCGCCGGTATCGGGAGGATCTGCTCCAGCTAGACACTCTGGTGCCTCGCGCCCTTCGGTTGCATTGCTTCGCAGCAGCCATCATCATGTTTTAATGAGCCATTTTTCTATTTATCTAATGTCACCGTTTCCCCAGCAGCGCTGTACCCGTCCTGTCCAGTAAAACCCATTATCTCTATTAGGCTGCCGATAGCGCATCGGTGGGATTGCTGGCTCCCTAATTGCTCGAGCACGCTCCTCCTCCCGCTGATAGATTACCCCGGGCTAACAGCCCCCGCACCTATTCCCCAGCGCCCCACTACCAGCCAATCCCCAGCAATCGGCTTCCGCTTTCAGTAATAAATCCTAACCTATCAATATATAATAGGCCTTAATAATCAACAGCTATAGACGTCGTCTGCTTCGGGAGGCCTCCATAGAGCCCAGCATTTTTTATCTGCCTATAATTAGCAGCAGTCAAACCCCGTTTGTGTGACGGAGTGCGATCATCCGGGCTGTACGGGAATGATAACAGAGTTTTATGTACATTCAAACATGATTTAATCGGCTGGCCTGACTATCTCGGTAATGTGCATGGGTGTAAAAAAGTCCAGCTGGCCTGGGAACGTGTGGGAACAGCACCGCCGCGGCGGGCGGCTCCGGAGGGGAGCTGTGCCCGCGCCGCTGCGGAGGTGCCTTATTTTTGATAGCAAAGGACCCATCGCAGGGTGAACCCTGGCAGAGCCGGGGGATCGGCGCGGGGGCTTTGCTAGGAGGGGCTCGGCAGCCGCGTTAGGAGGGGCTTTGCAGCCAAGAGATGAGGATGCTGTTGGCAAACATCCCCAGCCCAACGCGCTCGGGTAAAGGAACCGTGCTCAGCCCCACCGGCCGCAGAGGGGAGGAAGGGAAGGTGCCCCAAAACAAGGCAGTAAAGCTATAAAGTTAATGAGGAAACCGTGTACTTTTTTACAGTATAACCCTTTATAACCCCCTCCTCGGGAGCCAGGCTTGCAGGGTAATACAGTGAACACTATAAAATGGATGTTTAATGTAGCTGGGGGCCAAGAAAAACATCGTATAATTGTAGTAAGCAGCTTGCTAAGTAAAATGATAGCTTTTAAAGGATGAAATATAGCGTAGGTTTTCAGAACTGCAGAGGCTCAGGCTTCATATTGCTTCAATAACAGTTTCTTCATTTCACTTACAAACGTATCTCTGAGGAGATTTGTTAAAAACATCTCTCGGCTTGGAAATAAGATGCTAACTAGATCTGCCCGCATGATCTGTCATGAATAAATGACCTGGTAAATTCGGTCCTTGCCTTGCTCCTGCGCCATGCCTGCTCTCGCCAAATTTGTTTGATTTTCATCCACTTTGTGCAAACGGGGGTGCTGCCCCGCTGGCTGCCGGCACGGCCAACGGTGCCGCAGAGCGGTGAGGGATGCTCGCCTAGGATAACCGCCCCGGCTGCAGCCACCCGCAGTTTGGCTGGGGGCTCTCGGGGACACCGCGGGCCCCCCAGCCCCACCTCCATCCCACCGAGACCACAGCTCCACTGCTGCCCAGCCCTGTGTGATGTGGTTTGGGCTGGGTTTCTGAGGAAAAGGGGGGCACAGGGAGAGGGGCTTGCTTCGGGTTGGATTTTGCCTGTTGATGGAGTTAATGTCTTCCCTGTCCCCGAACGCTCAGCAGCTGACGGTTGCTACTGCGCTTCAGTAAATTCAAATTGAAGGGCGCCTACGGCTCAGCTGTGGTTTATAATATAGACATTAATATATATTGTGTAAAGTATATATCCTCTTGGTGTGGGAAGTGGAGGGCAGTGCTGTGCAACAGCCAGGCTGTGCTGGCACCTTGCTACCAAAGACCATGGGTGGGTTTTTGGGGCTCCTTTGCACAGGCTGTCCCCAGGGCGCTCCTGACGGGACACGATCTTCCTCCGCTGCGTTTCCTTTCTCTTCAGAGGGATCCAGTGTCCCTGCAGGAGGGCAACGCTGTGCTGGTGCCCTGGGCACCTGGCCTGGCTCTCGCCCCTGCTCCAAGGTAACTGCTTGCTATGCCAAAAATAAATGCAAAGCGAGTGGCAGAGCAAGCACTACAGGCACACCAGCTTTCCTGAGATACTGCCCACTGTGTTGGCTTTGTTGTTGCAATGCCCAGGGCAGCCCCCAGCCGTGCTGCTCACCTGCAGCCCCGGGGCTCGCCGGGTGGAAACAGCCACGGCCACAGTTGTGGTCACGGTTCTGTCACGCATCTCCATCTCCTCGCCTTCCCCAGAGGTCCCTGCCTGCCCTCGCCACCACCTGCTGCCACACTGAGAGCCATGATGCCCAGCCTGGGCCATCCTCCAGTCTAATGCTTCTGCTAGAAAAACTATTCAGCTTTCATGGGATATTCTGCATTAAAAGGTGCTGAGGATGCTACCAGCAAGCTCTGGCTCAGCGAGGCAAGGTGCTGAGCTTTTCTGATGGCACGCAGGAGATGGTGCCGCTGCAGAAAACTGGATGCTTCTCCATGCTCTTGTGACAAAACCAAAGTCTGATATGAGTCACATAATTCTCAGTTTCTGCAGAAAAAGTGAGCTTCAAGCACAAAACCCCCCACCCCTCCCCTTGACTCCCACTTCTGGGGCTTTTACAAACTGCGAATAAAGATGCATACCTCTGCTTTCTGTATATGCACATAATGTGAAATTTCATCAGCCACAATATTTTAGAAGACAGGACTCGTGAGATATATCACATGTAAATGGACATATCATCTGAGCAAGGCACCATTTATCAATATCACTTTGAAATGCAGCGGATGATCTGATGGGATTATGTAGATCTCAACTATCTATGGGTGAATGAAATTGGGTAACCTTAGCAACCCCAGGTACATTTGTGCAGCTATGAATCAAATGTCAGCGCGATGAGCTATGCACAAAATAAAGAAATAATTCTTTGAAATATTCATAACAGTCTGCAGTGTATTATTTTATAAGTCTCTGCCTATTATGCATTTTGGAAGCCAGCTTTAAAAAAAAATAAATTAGCATTTACATACCCCACGCCCGCACAAATGCTTACAAATAAAGGGGACGTGAAACACAACCAGCAACTGCAGCAACACCGGGTTCTTCTTCCTACTGGTGAGAAGGGCATCTCCCATCCAGCAAATACTCCAGCTGGAAGAACCGCACAGAAGATGAACTACCCAGACAGATTTGAAACAGGACCTTCCATCATCAAATTGGATAAAAACAAAAGTTACGTGCTGTAGTTTCACTTGTGTTAAAGTACATTCAGCAGGGGGTTTTAATACCAGAAAGGTAGGAAAAGCTGGAAGACTCCCTTAAAAATTAATGAAGTCAAGAAAACGTATGGTTTGGGGTTTGGGATTTTTTTTATTCAGTTATTTACGTAAGTATTTTGGATGACCATAAGATGCTTTAAATATATGCTGCATCGTACTCGAACAATAAAGAATTACACACGTTGTTGTAGAGACTTCCCATGTGCTTGTGCACAGGGGCTTGTCCCTGACACAGAAAGCGCTCGAGCACGCTCCAGCTTTAGCCTCCTCCACAGTGGAGCACCGAAGTTTTTGAAGTTTCCTGGTTTGTCCCATACAGAAAGCCATGCCTTTGTCCTGGCTTTGCCAGGACACTACAGTTCTGACTCTGCACGTTTATTTTTGATTAATTAACGGCCACTGCACTGACCCGCAGCAGTTGCGATCACCCACTGCAAGGTCAGTCGTAAGGACAAGGACGGGGAAAAGGCAGGGCCAGGGGGGCCGGGGGTCCCCACAGGGCTGCTCCCCTGGGCAGGATGCTCAGGCACCTCCGAGCTGCCTTCTCCCCTGGGGGCTGCCTGCAGATGTGCTAATGTTTATTTTGTGGTAGCCAAAGTTTTCCTTAAAGCCTGAAGGCTAGAAGCTACGCCGATAACTGAGGATCTGAGTTTTCCTTAAAAATAGTTCCTAGCACTTGTGGTCAAGGGAAAAAAACCACACACATATTCGCATCTTGGGCTTCGGTTCCCTCTTGCTTTCCAGGTCCTGAATACTGAAGAAATAGGATTAGAGCTCCACAGCCCTCAGCATCACGTGCCGCGGGGTGGTCTCCGACTTCGGAGCCGGGAACCACCCATTTATTTATTTTACAACGCTTTAACCCACCCTCGTGCTTAGCAGGCTGGCAAGCTGTGTGCTCTATCTTTTTTTTTTTTTTTCCCAAACAGCTATTAAAGAATCAGCGTTTCTGTAAATGCGTCTCATTCTCATTAAACATTTTCAGGTCGTGCTGGAAAGCTTAGCAGCTAAACCACCCTGAGAATTACAGCGGCAGATCTGAAGCAGGCAGCCTTGTTTATTCAAAATCGCCTTCTCCGATGGCTCTCCTGAACGAGCTGGATTAATTGTTCGGGACCTATAGCACATGCTTCAGTGAAAATAAATTACTTTATTTCTATTACACCACCGGCGGCTGTGTAACTTAATTTCATTAGCTCGAACCTGTTGAGAGTGTTCAGATTTCCATAGCAGGACGCACTCGAAATGAAAAGGTGCTTTCGATTCTCAATTAACAGAATCGTTCCCTTTCAACTGAAATGAATGTTATTGAAACCAATTAGCATAGACTGGAAAATCTCTCATTAATGAGGGGAGTGTGGGTGAGTAAACAGCAATGAAAAGATGAAATTAGAGAAGAGCCTCTTCTTGTTGGCCTGAATAATTACATGCTTAGTTGCCTAATTGTCTGGTGAAAAGCCTTGCCGTGCTAGTAACAGATTGCCATGTTCATTAGGCTGCAAAAGGCCACCTGCTGCTGAGGCTCATTTTCCTGCAGTCTATATACACGTGTTGCTCCCCGGGGACTGATATTTGGACACAACACTAGCTGTGAAAAGCAAATGAGCTTGCCAATATGCTGCAATATTGTGTCCTTTATGCCAAGATACAGAAGCTTAATATGTCAAATATAATGAATAAAACCAACAGCGATAACGAAGTTTATGAGGAAAGTGACCTTCTAACACGTCCCGGTGCAGAAGTGCAGGGCGCGCGGATGCCGGTCCCTCAATACAGATGTTCCTTTCTGGCCTGGACTGCTCCAAATTACGTAGCACAAAAGATAAATTACAACCGCTACGGCCTGAGCGATTCCTGAGACAATGGCATAATGAAAGCATACAATGTTAACTGTTAAAATTGGAAACAAATGTGAAATACTGAATGCTAAGAAGCGTTCATGAAAACCAGCATTGTTCGTATTTGCTCCGCTGTGGCAATAAACATCAAAGGAGGGAGGCCTCTCTGCGCCAGCCCTTCCTCAGATCACTTCGTGTCTTATAATTGCTATTTTTATGGGTCTTTTAAGCCAGGCTTTATTGTGCGGCGCTCTTTGCAGCGAGAAGTCGCCCTGGGCACGGAGGCGGGGGTTGCCGGCCCTGGGGGGCTCCCCCATGAGCCCCAGCATGTGTGCCGCAGGGTCCCACCTGCAAAGGGTGGGATGGAGGGAGGGATGCTGCTGGAGACACGGATGTGGCATGCTGCACATTGGCGGGATAGGGGGGCCGAGCTGCCGCCCTTCCGCAGAGGGGCAGCCGAGCTGCACGGGGCAGGGATCCAGCAAAAGCAGGCTGGGAGGACCTGCCGCCCCGCGCTGAGAGCGACCGGCTTTCCACACTGCGTGCTCATGGATCGCAACACGCTAAACAGGGAAAAAGGAGCCTGAACGCAGTGTTGGATTCTGAAATGCTGACCCTAGTTCAAGGAGGCTTGGATGGTAAGGATGGTGCTTAGCAAAGGAGTCGGCTCGGTGCATGCCTTCATCCCTCTGGGTCACCGCGTGCAGATCTAACGTCTGTAGCCGAAATCTCTTGCCGGGGCTATGGCAGAGTGAATGAAATCCTGTCGCCTGGGTGCGGCGTGGCTGGGAAGCAGGACCCTGCCCAATGTGCTCTGTCCAGCTCTCTTTTTTGCTGCTGTTGGGGCGAGGGACAGAAATACTGACTAAGCCAAAAGATGAAGTCACCAAATAAAATAAGACAGGGTGCTGTGAGTAGTGTAATAACCTATGACTTACTGTAGCACCAAACTCTACAGCAAGCACAGCCTTCGAGCGCTTCTGTATCCTATTTCGAGTGAAGTTTCAAACCATTTCTAAGTGAAGAGCTTTACAGTTCAACAAAAACCCAGGCCAAACCAGAATAACTAGCGGAAAGCATGCCCGCAGCAAGGTTTGTAGTGGGCACCAGCACCATGAGCAGCTCCAGCATTCTGGGGCTGAGCCCCCCAGTTTGTTTTCTAAGCATCTCCAAATGCAAGGTCTGACTGGTTTCTTTTTTATTTTACAGTTTTAACCGCATTAGAAGACTTTAGGCGCTGAGCAGGAGCAACTGCCAGGGTGCCGTAGGTTGGGCAGTGGTGGCTTCTCGCTTCATAGTCACCGGCAAAGAAATCAGGGGTGTATGGATACGGATATTGATATACACATTTGACTGTATTATGCTATTGCAACAACTATTACTACCCATACATGGATCACCTCATTCATACTAATTGCATTGGGAGGGGGCTCACTGGTCTTGGCTGCATTACGGAGGACGAGCCCATGCAGGGACGGGAAGCCCTGTGCCCAGCAGCAGTCCCACTCCCACACCGGGCGAGGAGCAGCCCTTCTGCCGCATCCCCTGCTGCTTCACAGCTAAAATCTTCTCCTTCTAGCACAGGCTGCATCAACGTTAAAATATTCCACACCGACAGTTTAAGCCTCTCATAATGGTGGCACATACTGTTACATCAAACAAAACAGCACGCGCTGTTGTTCCCACGTACCGCCCGTGCTGCAAGGTTTAATGCTACACGGGTTAAACACAAAAGCTTCAGTCACTATCAGTCAAAGGTCTCGGGTGACAGCGGCAGGGAAACACACGCCGCCGCTTCTGCTTTGCCAGTTTTTTGATTGCTTTTTTTGGAGAGGAGAGCGTTGATCAAGTCCTTCATTAATTCAAAGAATGAAAAGATGTGATTAAGAAATGGTTTTATCGTTTTAAAAAATTATAATGCACCTGGCAAGGAGTAAGACCCAGCCGCCTGCGGGTGCTCCCTGCGTGTCTGCCAGCCCGCACAGCTGGTCTTCCAACGGAGCACCAGGGATGTGGTTCCTAGTGATGAACCCCGCGTTGGTGGTGCGAGGCATCCTTGTGCACCCCCGCATCACAGCTGCCCACGGCTTTGTGCTGCGTCCCCCCTCCCCGACATTCATCCCACTGATATTACGTTTTTAGTGTTTGTCGTGTAAAACTCTTCCTCCCTGGCTGGAGGCATGACGGGTGTTATTTAATGTGATACACTGCAGTACACATATTTCCCCTGAATGATACGTGAAGATGCCATTAGCCTGCTGGAATTTCTGAGCATACAATCGGACCCCGATACGGGGAGCAAGGGCACGCATCTGTTTAGAAGAAGGAAACAAATGGGTCCTTCCCACCAGGACACGCACAATCCAATGACTTCTCTGGAAGTTGGATGCACAAGCATTATCAGAAAGCTCCAGTTTGCCACTAGTAGTTCCGTGTTTTGGACCCTGCAGCCCTATTAATAATCTTCACTTGGGCAATTGTTGTGAGCAAATGAGCCACCTGCAAACCGAATTCAATGCAAACCTTTGTGCGCTTCCATGAAACTTTCTGTTTATTTTGTATTTTTCTGTTGCTGACTCTCCACGTGTTGGATGGGGTTGACCAAGCACAAGTCTCCTTGCTCTCCGTTAAAGATACGTCACTGATGAAACAGGACGGAAGATCGCAGCCCATGCCGAGGTGCTTTGAGAAGTCCCTGGAGATGGGCACTGCCCTTTTGCAGCAGAACTGCCCTTTTGGAAGGTGTGGGTTTGCTTTTCATCATCCCGGCCCCTGCAGCTGAGCCTGTACCAGTTTCCCTCCTCCTTCAGACAGTCCCGGCCACCAGAAACAGGGCTTCATGCACTGATGGCCAGGGCATCTTCATGGCCATGCTAGGGGAAAATCGGGAGGATCAATGAGCACACGAAAAGACCTTGCATGTCCCCTGCTGTGGCCCGATCAAGAATTGCTGTTTGACTCTCTATGAACTCTTGCCAAGTCACTAAGCTCGACCCCCGTGAAAATCGTCGGTTTACATCTGTGCTCCCTTAGCCACGGGAGGTGAGAAGTGGCACTGGTGAGCCAGTGCTTTGAGGCCTGTCCCGGGGTGTCTCGGTGAAGCAGGGTCCCCCCCACCCCCGCACGGGACCCCCACCAGCCGCCTCCGTGCCGTGGAGCTGGAAGCTGGGGTGGATCAGCAGCACCAGCAGCCTCGCACCGCTCTCTCCCCGCAGCTGCCCCCAGCCCACAGACCCACCGCAAAAGCGATTTATGGCTGTGCCCGAGACCACCTGCCCACCTGAGCCACAGCGCTGCGTGACACTGACAAACAAAATGATAGTTCCGTGTCATTCTGAATTATTTTTATGGCTTCCTCGGGTTTTATTCCATGAAATACCCAATGTGATTACATTATTTAGGCTACTTTCCAACTGGTTAAATACCATTGACTAAATGAATTACTAAGATCAGTTTTACAACAGATTAGTATAATTTATTGGGCAGTTTGTTGTTTTCCTAATAGTCTCACCTGATTGATGGAGAGGGATGGCTATAAATGCTTTTTATGGCCGAGTAACAGCAAATGCAAACTTAATCAGGTGTTCCACTCTGGATTAGGCAAACCCCATGTAACTTGGATAATATGAAGGTATAATTATTCCTAATGCCTTGGAAAACTTTAAGCAATTAAGGGGAAAAAAATCAGAGAGACACATTCATGTAAAGCAGCTGGCGTGGGAGGCAGCACCACCTTGCCTCCGCTGAGCCGTGGGGCGATGTGGGTGCAGGTAGCGGCCGGACCCCGGGGGTTCACACCTGGGAGCTTTGCATGTCTTCTGTACTGCACGTGCGTGGATAACCTGGCACCTTTGGAGACTCAGTCTCTGTATCTGATACCTTTTGTGAGCAAAAATTTATTGTTAGTGAGCAATAAGCCACAGACAATTAAGAAACCATGACTCAAGCTTAATTAAGAAGTCCAAAGAAAGAGAAAACACTTTCTAGCTCTGCAGTAATGGGTTCAGAAATTACATCTATCATAAAGGTACCACCTGTGATGGGCGTGCAGCAAAGGATGCTAATTTGATTGCACCAATTCCTTTTAATGCAAAGAGTGAATTGTTTTCAGGCTGCTGATGATTAATGTGGTTATTGATTACTTGATCAATAAGGCCATGGTGTCTAATTATTGATAATCCTTCTCTAAATGAAAGATCGAGTGTAAGGAGTGCAAGTTACAAAGCTCAAAATATAAAGTGATTCAGTGTGAAGCCTGGTAATTGAAAGTCAAACTAATCCCATAAATTAAATCACAGCAATCCATAACATTTACCTGATAAATCCTTTTGAAAGCTTTATTTAACTTCCAGTGCTCATCAAGAAAGCTGCGGATGCACCCAGAAAGGCACCCCGTTTCGTGATGAAAGTCTGGGTCTGGGAGTGCCTTTTATTAATACAGAAGTGTGATTTAATATGGCTGTGTATAATAATGACATTGCCTCAGAACATCTAATCCCACAGCTCTTTTGCTACACCTGAATGTATTTTGGAAATGTAAAGACACCGGTATCAGTCACACGTGTATCACCTACAGGCCAGCTTGTTTTCCGAATTCTCTCTCCGAGCCCTTTCGCTGCAAACTGATTATACTTGAAATACAGTGGGGAAAAGCAGCCCATTTGCTTTTCCCGGGGACTCCTGACAGCCTCTGCGAGACTTTGCAGGTACTTGGAGGAAACTGAAATAAAACCTGGAAGATGTGATCGCATGCTCTGGTACACAGACTCGTTAGGCCAATTAAAAGTCTCCACAGATAGATCACCTACTGTTTAGGTAGCTAATTCATCCCAACAGCATCCTCTGTGGCTGTAATATTCAGGAATCTAATTAAGAACAATTCTAAGTAAATGCCTCTAATCAGATAATCCTAAAATATTCCATTCCCCAATCTCTGAAAATGTTTGGGATTAGGACAGCCAAGTAGCTGGGCAGTTTATACAGCAATGGGAATTCTCCACGATTTCAATGTAGCGGCGGCAGGCAGTAATTTTGTGTGGCTCGAAAACCCTCGGCACACAGGTCTGCTGCTCCGAGATGGGGCAGCAGCGCCGGGGGCTGTGCCAGCAATTCATAAATTTTCATTTTGCTGCTTGTCACACTACCCCTCTCAAACAAGCTTCAGTTTTCTGTTTGTTTCTAATCTGATGTTATGGTTTTGCCAAAATTGCATTTAAGGAGCTTAAATAAAAGAAGGCTTCAGCCGGCTAAAAGTCAGAGCAGAGGATTTATGAATTCTCGTTAGTGTCTCCCCCGACCACTAAACAAACACATGCAAATTTTTGTAACACCTGAAATGTGTCGCCGTGAGATATTAAGAAATCTGTACGTCAGACAAATCACATTGGACAACAACAAACATTTCCCTTAATGCTTGCTGTCACCTCCCTCTGCGCTCCCCCGAGTTTTCCTCTACTCTGATGAGAAGCGCTGCCAGCAGTTTCGTATTTTTCTCCTACTTAATCTTTATTCTAAAGTTTCCACCGGCCCACCTCCACAAACTGGTCTTGTTTGGGGACAGTCCCCAGGATTTTCTGCAGTTCCCACTTTCTGGCAGCGCTGCCCCATGGGCCAGCAGCCGAGCTGGTGGCTTTGAAGGGGCTGCGGGTGCGAGCTGGTGGCACACTCTCCCTTCTGCGGCTTTTGTAGGCACCAGCCCTACAGGCAAAGGCTGCTCTGGGTTTCGCTGCACGTCACCCATTCCCCTGCCCGGCTGCTGCATTGCCCCAGCCCCTGGAAGGGCTGGCATCGTCCCCTCCAGGGGATTTATCCTTGCTTTATCCAGTGACGGCATCCCTCGGCACGGGGCAGAGACCACGGTGCCTCTTACAAGTGGTAGATTTAACGTACTGAAAGTTTAAGTCTGTCTCGAGGTTTCAGGGCTGAGCGCTTAAAAGCGCTTTTCTATTGCCCAGGAGAGATGGTTTTTGAAATGTTTAACTGATGATGGAAGAGCCAAATGGATCTCCAGAAACTTTCTCCAATTTCTAAGCAACAGGAAGGGATCGTAAGCCTATATATCCATATTTTATCCTTTTTATCACTAATGGTAGCAAACCATTCGTAACTACTGCACTGACAACCAATACAGTTACAAACACCCCACAGTTCTTCCAGCTGCGCGTTGGGGGTGAGGAGCCCGGCAGCGGGTCCACGGTGGTCTCTGGCCTTAGGGGCACGGAGGAGGTGATGGAGCAGCCTCAGCCCGGAGCCCCCGTTTCTGTACACACGTGCACTGGGGGGGTGTACCCCTGCCCCTGCTACCGCAGCGGTGGGCAGAGGAGAAAGCTGGTGCACATCAGGACTTGGATATAAATATAAAGATACTTTTTTTCCTGGGACCTATTTCCCAGGGTTGTCCTGGGGTGGCAGTGCCCCCTGAGCCCTGCACATCCAAGTCCTGAGCACCCAGCCATAAAGACACCAAGAAAAAAAATAACTGAAACCCAGAAGATTTGTCAGTGTTTACCGGGGAGCGGGAACACGGTGAGCACATTTCAGAGTGCCGGCACGTCAGGCACGTCCTTGCTCATGCACTGGGCATGTGGAGTGGCAATGGGCACCTGCCGGGGGGGGCACGGATGTCAGCCCTAGCAGAGGAAACATTTCATGCTAAGGGATGATGAATTTGTATATATTTACAACATTCTGCTTGGCCCCGGAATGCATCTCTGGCGAGATGAGTTATGGGAACTGAAGCTGCCCATTTGGCCTCTCCAAATTTTTTTCTTTCAGTGGAAAGGCAGGAAAAGAAGACAAAAATCTACAAAATAATATTTTTTAAAGAAAGGGGTTTGTATTTTAAAAGCTACCAATAGACTATGCATTGGGGAGACATTTTAAAAAATACATTCATTATGAATTTGTGCTAAATACAATGTAATGGTCCTGAAATTACAGCAGTGATTTGGTCCTAAAAATTGCCCCATATTTAATAACAGTATAAATCACATGTAAAAGATTCTTCACACCAAGTGATACTGCTTTACATACATAAACCTCATAATTTGTGTTTATTGAAAAGATTCAGACAGTTGAATGTTATTTATGTTTTTAATTTGTCCGCACTACTAAATAACTCCTTCCTTGGCATGCAGCCCCATGGTGAAGCTTCGACAGGCAAAGCGAGACCCCGGGGCCTCGTCCCCCGCAAGTGCTGGATGCTCCGGGGGGTCTGCCTGCGGCCCCAGCCCCGGTGGTCCAAGAGCCCACTGTGCCCGGGCAGGAGCACACCCAGGGAGCCACAGGAACGGCCGAAGCTGCAAGCACCAAACATCTTCGCTTCTCTGTGCGAGCTGGTATTCGACAAACTGGTATTTTTGATGCCGAAATATGCCACAAGCAGTCGGGCAGGAGACCACCGGCAGTGGGTGTTGGTGAGGCTGCTGCTGCCGGGGTCCCCGAGGCCCATCGCAGCAAAGCATCACCCGAGGAGGGCAACCCAGCCCCGCACCTTCAGCCACAGCTTGGCAAACCGGCAAGAGGCTCGAAGCATGGGCGAGCGGCGCGCCTGCGGAGAGGGGCTGGGTGCTGCTCGTGGAAGCAAGGCAAGGCCCACAGGCACCTCTGACACAGCCACTGCCGGGGACAAAAGATTGATCTATGGCACAGAGGTTTTAATAAGCGGAGGTTTGACATCGTGTATCATGAGCCGTCAGCACTGATGAGCAGCTCTTCATCATGAGCGTCACGTCACTGCAGCCGGAGTCACTGATGGGGATGGCAGCCCCGGCCCCAGCCCGTTGTCCCGCTCCTGGGGCCAGGGCACAAGGTGCTGCACCAGCTTTTTGTGGAGCCAAGACACACCAAGTGTGTCCCAAGTCCCAAAAACCAGCTGGCTTTGAGTGTCTCCCGTGTTGGCCGGGTTCCCTCCAACATCACTGTTGGCGCTGGTCCCAGTGTCCCATTGTGGAGCAGCTCCCACAGATGGACTTTCCAGAAGGGATTTCTGTGGACGTTGGCTCTGTTTGGGGTGAACACATCGCAGAAAACCCATTTTCCGCTGAACCAATAGCAGACCTGCCAAAACCCTGCTGTTGGCTGGGACACCCCTGGAGCCAGGCAGCAGCCATCAGGAGTGCAATTTAGCCCTCATGGCTACAAAACATGTAATAAAGTGTTTGCAGTCCACCATTAAAGCACCACCTTCAAGCCTATTCTAAGCACTCTAGCACCATGTCATTATACCTAGAGCACAGCTAAAAATAGAGCCCCTGGGGGAGCTGCATGAAGAAGCAGCAAAAGGAAGAAAAAAGAAGAAATAGGTGCTATTTAAATATCAGCTGTCAAGTTCTCCTAAAAGACCATGATCTGTCCTTGGAGAGGTGGAGCACAGTGTTTGGGGCATCCCACTGGGTGCCAGACCAGGAGAAGGCTGCGTGCCCCTCTTGGCTGGTCCCACCACGGGCTGGGGAACCTCACAGCATCCTTTGCATTGTGCCGAGCCCAGGGCTGCCCGGTGAGGGCACGCTGGCAGGGCTACTGCCCACAAGCTGACCGGCTGGGACCCGAGGTGTGCTGGAGCATCCCTGCTGCTGGGGCACCCGGAGGGTGGGGACCCATGGGATGTGAAAGTGCCAGAGTTTGGGGTTGCTCATGCTTTTTCCTTCTCCACCCAAGAGCAGCACTAAGAGTAAAAGCACTTGCACTGATGGTGTGAAACATTTGGTCAAATGCTCCTTTCCCAGGTGGCAGCGACATCCCCGCGCGCCCAGGCGAGCATCAGCAGGGCACGGGCACCCCGTGCTCCCAGCTGGCCGTGCCTCTCTGCCGCTTAATCGTATTATGGGTCGGGGGGAGCCCGACAATCAGATTTGCCAGGGAGAGCCCCTCGCAGAGTGACACCATCTTCTCTCGGCGCGATCCCCCGCTCCTCGCACGAGCCGCGGCATTGTCAGCTGTGACAGCCTGATTTAATCTGCAGGAGGCTGAATGCCTCTGACCACTGCGCCGAGTCATTAACCTTGACTCGCGTAATTGAATTCAAGGTTGATTGCCTGTGACCCTCCTCGGCGAGGTCCTCAAAATGTACATATTCATTATGAGTCGCATGGCTAAATGGATTGCACAGTGAAAGCTGTAGCAATCAGCCTGCTTGATATGCGGAGGGCGAGGAGGGCACTAATTGCATGTTAGAGCTGAGGATTAGATTATGAAAAGAGTGAGAAAATGAAGATAGATCCCTCTGACACTGTCAGATTAAGGGCAGTGATGCACAGGAATATGACATTGAAATTTACAGTGCCGTTAAGGGAAGGGAGATTTGAAAGGGGTGTTGGATTTTATTTTTTTTAAAATTCACATATATTTACTCAGTTATGGACTATTTAATATCAAAAGCTGATAAATGCATTTTTTAAAGCTTTAACACGGGCGCAAAAAATTAATGATGGAATATTCTTCATGTCTTCAGGTGGTTGCTATAAGAAAGGTGTGCCAGCCCCCACAGCACTTTCCTGTTGTTTAATACAAGTTGTCCAGCCAGAGCCACCACCGTGCAAGTACCCAACGGGCCGGGGATGCTCCTGGTGGAACACTGCAGGGATGCTGCCAAAGGCCGCATTGGGCAGAGGTTAACGGCTGAGCCCCTCCAAAGCCTTGCCTTGGCTTGGGCACTGCCAGCAGAGCTGTCCCCAGGAGAGGGGTCCCACAGCTGAGCCCCCACGTGGCTCGGGGACGAGGGAAGGTGGCTATAAGTGATCCGCGGGCTCGCCTCGCTGCTGTTGTGATAGCTGGGTACGATTTTCCCATGTTTTGCTGCAACTCCAACCAGATGTGATTTTTTTTGAATTAAATGAAAGTTAAGTACAAAAACATTTTGCCCACAGGGAATTCAGATTCTTAATGTGCTTTTAATAACTGTTTGTAAAACATTTAGGAAAATCTATGGCAACACGTTTAGGGGGAAAAAAAATCAAATTATTCTTGCCTTAAGATGTTATTCTGGTATCTAAACTTTATGAATCAGCCTGTGTGGCCCAATTTCTAGTCAGTAATACCATGGAACAGAATGGAAGTACATGGCGTCTGAATTTCATCCTTGTAATATTTTTAAATAAAGATGCTAATCTTAGCCATTGGCTTAAAATCTATTAAGAACTTTATACTAATTTGTATGTCCAATCCTATGCAGTCTATACAGCTAACCCAACCCAGTTCAAACAAATGTTCTTGTTAGAACTAATTGCAATATATAGTGCCCAGGTCTGTGCTAGGTCTTTAAGGCTCCCGCTCATATTAAAATCAGGCTTAAAATCTGCCACAAAATTAGTGTTCGAATTCAAGCTTTTCTGGAGGTGGAAGCTGAACACCTAAATCCCGATCCAAATGTTTTCTAAACATTGAGGGGCTGTGGTTAGTGGTTAGATAGCAAAGTTCAGGCTGCAAATGGGGTAAAAAAGCCCATGCAGGTTTTTATCCCAGTGCTACAAATGGAAGTGGAAGCTCTTGGGAAGCTTCTCCCCCCTCATTCCCTGTTATTGCCATTTCATGTGTCGGGGGAGGCCGGGAGCACGTGCCGGTGGCAAGGCCAGGCAGAAAGCACCCAAGTGCCTTCACGCAGAGATGCAACCGGCTGGCGATGGGACTTGCTGCAAAACCGCATGTTTTCCTTGCAGAAATCTTAACTTTTATGCAAAAAACCCCTCCTTTTGCATAACAAACAAACCCTGGAAAACTGCAAAGAATGTGCAGAGCTATTGGGATCTCCCAGCTTCCCTCCCACAAGGAGTGGAGCTCTTCAGCTGGGCTGGAGGCTGCTCCCTGCTAGTGATGTGTCCCTCAGCTGCCGCTCCAGAATGGAATTGCCATTAATTTCACTAAATTCCCAACGTCCATAGCTTGTGGTATGGTAATAACAATAGGATCATAAGTGGCAACGCATCCAAAAACTGAAACCGCATGAATTACCGATGTTTGGGGTTTCTAATATGTTGAGGACATAATTAATGGGAATAACTTTGCCGTTTCAATCAGAGGGCTCTGTCCTGGAAGGAGGGTTTCTCACTAAATGATATGTCAGGACCGTTGCTGGATGAGTATGACCAGAATTTTTATCTCCCACTCATTAAATTACCACCGTGTATGACTTTATAAGCACTGAAAGTCAAGGAAAATCATTGCTGACTGACAATTTGGGATTGCCGGAGAGTGCAGGTTACCAACAGCTGACTCAAGTTGAATAAGACTGACAAATTAGTCCTCCTGCTCCCTGGACAAGCCTGTAATAAAATTACCATGCGGCGTGTGGGTTTCTCCCGTGCTGAGGGATGGTGGCACCCGCAGAAAGAAAAAAATAGTCATTTATTCACGGAGGGGGGTGCGGGTGCAGAATTAAGTTTATAAAGTATTCTGATATAACGGCAGCACATTACTCTACGGAGTTACATACATGCAATAAGACAGCTAAAATCCATTTGTCTCCCAAAATTGCTTTGATTTGTTTCAATTTATGAATGAGCTGCAGAGAGTGAAGGAAGTGCCCAAGGAATGTAAATGAAATGGCTGTGCCATGGTCTATGAAAAAGGCCTCTAGACATCTGAGGAAGAAAATTTTCTGCGAGGAAACCCGGTTGTTGGCATTTTGTAAATCCTAAAAATAACCAAAGACAAATAGTCTAACTCACTACTGCTGAAATTTCATTTACTTACCAACCACACTAATGAGGCACTGCAGAGGGACTTCTAATTAGATCCACTTTATTCCTGTCACTGAAATTAATTTATTTGCTTCAGCTTCTAGAACTAGTTTGATGTTTTCCTGGTTTTTAAGCTAGACAGTACAAAGGCTAGAAAAGCTGGAACCAGCTCTGGTATTTGTAGCTGGCTTACTCATGGTCGGAAGGGTAACAGTTTGGTGCCGGCTTTGTCCAAAGCCAGAGGATCTTTGTCAGGGTGTTTGGAGCAACATTGTGATAACCATGAGGACAGGGGATGGGGCGGACCCCGGGCTCCGTGTCCCCGGAGCCCCCCTTTAGGACCGGCCTCTAAGTAAGCAATAAAGCAGCAATATTGTGCCACTTCGCGATTTCCTGCCTCATGCATATTCAAAGAGGGAAGAGGCTGTATGCATAATTCATTATCCATTACAATTGCATTATACTATTTATACTATTACTTCGGTAGCTGTTTAAATTAAGGGTTACAAATAGCTCATTTGTTTTCTGCTGCTCCGGCAAGAAGGCTTCAGCTCCTCAAAGAGCCGCTGCGGCACAGCACAGGGAGGGCTTTGGCTGGGGCGAGGGGTGCGCAGGGGGGCCCCGTCGAGGGGACCCATTGAAGTTTGCAAACTTTATGTCCTGCCCAGTGCCCAGCTGAGGTCTGGTGCGCCACCCCAGCCCTGCTGCTCCCACTGCCGGGGCTTTGCTGGGCACTGTCTTTCCCCCTGATTTGGCTGCAACCCAACTTCCACCCATATGCAATTAATGGAGTCCGTCCTCCCCCTCCCCCCGCAAGGTTTCCAGTCCCGGAGGGGAAAGCTGAGCCCCCTTGCTCGAGGGTCCACAGAGGAGCTTGGTATGGGCACTCACAGTGCCGAATATGTCGGGGTCGTGGGAGCGATGTGGGTTGAAATCGGCCTTTTCACACCCTAATAAATTTCAGAGAAATGTGGGAAATCCTCAGCCAGTAACTAATTGTCAACTAACTACTAAAACCCAAGTCTTAATACACATATTAAGACTCTTGGTGCCTTTCCAAACATTATTTTATTAATATGAATAATATATTAACCATTGAACACTCTGGACTTCATCCAAACCACTCTGTTGTAAGTGCTTTGCTAAGACTTACCAAGGATATTTACTTCTCTAAACAACAGATAACATTTGTATCGGTTTCGGTTTTATTATTGTTTTACTAAATAGTTATGAGAGCTCCTAGAGAGGGATCTGAAGATTTTCAAAACAATTTGAAAGATAGTGCATAAAGTGCTATACATCTTCAGGAGTTTAAAAGGTGAATTACTCTTCTTTAATAATTTAAAGAAAACCCTCCAGAATGCATTTTTAAACATATTTCCAGCTAAACACAGGTTCCTGTCCTCTGTTCTCATCACCAGAGGATCACGTCAGGATGAATCACACCGAGGGAGGCACAGCCGTGGCAGTGTAATGTAAAACAAAGCTGCCACAGGAAGATCTGCTCCCCTGGGGAGACCCAGCAGGTACCGATGGATGCTGTTTGTTCATTACCCTGTAGCCAGGTCACAGATCGGTGATGTATCTGATTTAGATATGACTCAAAATTCAATTTCTCAAAGTTTACTTAAAATCACTCAGATTCACGAAAGCTTTTATACAGAGCTGTGGCATTAAGAGCTGTGAACTCTCCCACAACACCCAGAGCTGCACAACTCAGGGAGCACACAGCAATAGGAGAGGGCTTCACTGAAAATGGAACAGGTATGACAGGGAGCCCTCTCCGAGTCTGTAGACTCGGGAGCTATCCGTGCCCTTCCCATGGCATTTTTCAGCCAACATTGACATGGATGCCAGGAGCCCACCAGTTTGCTCGAACAGCCCAGAGAGCTGTTCCCCCAGACCCAGCGGCGTCGCTGCCTCCCGCTGCTCCATCCCTCCTGGCTGGCACATCGTGCTCCCGCTGTTATAACTCTCTTTGTACAGCTGCTCCCATGCTTACTGCAACCTCCACCTGCTAGCAAAAGCAAATGCACAAGCCATGCGTGCAAGCACCCCGGGAGAGTCATATATTACATGGAGGACCATAAACAGTATCTCAAAACAGCATTTGTGGCATGTTGGCAGTGCACTTATCTGGACTCAGGGAGATACGCAGGTTAATACGCTGGCTAACAGTCCCCAACTGTACATCCCATCCTCACTTATTTCTCAGGCTATTTTACTCCATGACTACTCAGTGCAGCCGTGACTTGTGTGACCACCTCAGGAGAGACTCATTGAAGTGACGCGGCCTCACAGAGCTTCAGTTTACATTAGCGTGCTCTCCATGGCCATAGAAAATATCTTTCTTGCCTAAAAGTAAATGTCCTAAATTTTCCTCAAGGTCAGTCATGCCGGCACCAGCTGGGACCTGCGCATACCCTCTTGCTCCAGGTAGCAAGGAGCCCTTCCACCTGCACGCAGGCAGACTTGGGCAGGGTGTCGAGCTCAGCCCAGGGGCTGCAAGGTAGGGTGAGCAACATGAGCAAATGTGGGGTTTAATTCAAACGAGGACCCCGCACTCTGGAGGTGTCACCCACAGCTGTTGTCCAGATTTTGTAAAATCAGAGTAAATCGGGGAGGGTATTTATGGTTCAGGCTGCGTTACTGGGGCAGTGAGGATGGGGGGAGCCAGCCCATCCTGAGCGAGGTGGTGCCATCCAGCAGACAGCTTTGCACCGCACAGCTGGGGCTGGAGGGCTGCTGGTGCACACATCACCTCCTCTTCTCTGCAGGAGCAATTTTGCTGTCCAGATTGTTCAAATTTTGCTGACCACCACCCACAAAAGAGACAGCCCCAAGTCATTTCAGCATGAGTTATGAACATCCATGGGGATGACTGCTGTCTCTGCTCCCTGCGCTCCACCAAACTCAGCATGTCCATAGATGCTTCAGACCACAGATACAGGAAGAGTTTAACCCACACTGGGCTAAGCAGACGACAAAGCTACCAGCAGATGACTCTCCTTCATAAACTCTCAAATTCATGTCAGGGTTACATTAACACTTCGCTAAATGTGTTTCTTGCCCAACAGCCCCTTCAGGAAACAGCAATTTGCCTTTCACCTCTAGTTTCTCAGTTTCTGCATTTTTCTGCCTCATGTGCCGATGGCTACACACCATTTCATCCCTTCTTGCATCCCAGGGGCTTGGCCAGTGGCACCGTGCCGGGATGGGAACGGTCCCATCACGCCAGGATTAACGCAGCACAGCCAGAACAAGCTGCCTGCTCAGGTACGAGGATCCTCTTCCAGACAGCCCATCATCCGCTAATGGGACTTAAAACAGTTGCTGCCTCATCGGCAGGAGCATAATGATCGCTGGGCAGCAGAGAGACCCATTATCCATCATCCATACTTCTCTTCTGTCTGATGATAATGATTTCTTAGTTCAACAGTAGTGCAGAGGGACCTCACTGCTTTGTGCACGATTGTAGTTTAATATCCTGATCAAGACAAATACAGATTGCATACGGGCTGCAGGGCCACGTACCCACCGCCGCAGGAGGATGAAGCTGCGCAGGGGTTCCTTCCAAAACTCGGAGGTTTGGCAAGATGTTAAGAAAAACTGCAAAGTGCCAGTGTTTTGTGCAGCAGGGGAGAGCGCTGCCCTCACCCCTGCCCAGCGCGTAACTCTACTGAGATGTGGATTCACGTGTAAAGAATCAAATCAACCGGGAAAGAAAAGAAGTAAAAGCTCTTGAAAATGTATTTATACTTCCTGTTTCATTTTTCTCCAAGTATTATTCTCCAACCCAAACCATTCTATATGATTCTATGATTATTGATTGAACATCACTATTTCAAAATGTATACAAGTAATCTGAAGCAGTTTAAAATACTTTAGGTTTTGTTTCAATGAGTGAAATGAGATGCCGAGCACGGCACTAGACAATCTTTGCTTTGTATTTAAACAATTGAAAATATGGGGGAAAAAAACCCAGATTCTGCTTCACTTGAGCTGAGGCTGGGGCTGCTGGGAACAGCACCAGTGCAAGTTTCCCTTCAATGGGCACTGGTGTGACAAACCTGCTTCCCACGTGAGCAATGCAGCCACTGTGCTGGTGACTGGTCTCATGGTGATGCTGAGATGTCAGGGGTGTGTCACCTGTCCCAGTACTGGCACCCATTCCCAGCCACAGGAGCTGCCCTCTCTGCCGGTGGGGAGAGGGTGAAGGCACCTCGCCGCGCCCTCGCTGACACTATCAGCAACTTCAGATCCAATAAATGATGCTCAAAAGAAATACAATAGCAAAAGCAGAGCCGCCGCTGAAGATTAAATCCGAAAGACAAGTATTTATTCTGCTCGGACCTCCTCGAGGAAAACAGGCACGCCGTCAGCATGCTAAACAGAGCGGAGGTTCGGGGAGACAAATGTCCAGGCAGCTTTTCTGTAATATCCATTTGAAAGAAGCTTAGTGCCACGAGGCTTTCATCTCAATATTCCTGAGGCCGGATTTGAAAGTGCTTAAGGTTAAATATTACTCACTCTTGGAAAGAACATCTCCATCTGTCTCATAAAAAAAGCTTTCAGTCTTGGAGGTACTCAGGGAAACTTACCCATAAACACAGTCATTAGAGACTTCAGAGGGAAAAAAATCCTCTAGGCTCTGTCCGAGAAGTAATTAGCCTTTCAAATTCAGCAATGTTTAATCCCACAAAGCCTTATATACAAAATATAATCCATTTTTTTTGTGGAGCTGAGCTGGCAAGTGAGCACAACCCTACCTGACCAGGCGCTGCACAGCTGGGTCCTGCTCGCTCACATCTGGGCGTCCCAAAGTGCAGCGCAAGGTGGAAAGTGCAGCAAACCCTCCTCACCCCAAAGGACCCTAGAACCCAATGTGGTCCATGGCCTCGGGATGAAGCCTCTGGGTGCTCCTGGCTGGCCAGAGCCACTGCAGCATCTCAGAGACACCAGGAGACTCTTGAGCTGCTAAATGCCCAATTCACTTCTGAAAACAGGATTTAAGCAGCTGGTTTTGAACATTTGCCGTAAAAGAGAGACCTGAAATAGCACTGTGTGATTTGGGGTGAAGTGCCCCGAGGCCTGGTGATAATAATTGTAGCACTCTTTAAAAAGAAAAATGACTTTTTTTTTTCAAGGCGGTGAAAGCAGCTGACAACATCCCCGGGGACCTCCCGAAGCTTTCGAGAGGAGAAATTACATCTTTTCAGAGGCTGAAAAATGACAGCCCTCAGCAGCCTGCAACACGTCTCATGGAGTCCCGGATCCAACGCAGTGTGATGGTGCTGATGCCATGAGCTCTTGACCACCATGCGGTGTCACCGACTGGAGGGACAAGCAAGCGATGAGAAACCCACCCGTCCGCCAGAAACACCATCATTCATTTCCGTGGTGCAATGGCCCTGAAGAAGCTGGTAGGAAGCTCCACTTTAGACAGTGCTCCTCCTTCACCCTCGTGGAAAGAAATGAGGTGGGTCCTGCCAGCTGGGTGAGAAACGTGGCTCGCTTCTCCTCTCAGGTGTAAGAGGTGTGATGCCTAAACTGTCCTAAAGGTGCTCCAAGGCCAGGAGATGAGCCTGACGCATCCCAGTCCTACTACTGACTAGTCCGTTAGACTAAAGCTCATCTCAAGATGAAATGGATCCTCGTTCTGTGTCCTCAGTAAGAAGCACATTATTCTGCAGGATCTTCTTCAGCTTGTGACCCCTTCCCATGCCGCCATCCTCGTTCCTGCTGGCCTTCCCCACCAGCCAGGCTCCCGACATTGATTCAGAAGAGGATGCCGCACTGATCGCTGTGTGTTGACTTCTGTTGGCTGCGTGCAGAAATAAGAAAATCTGGCTTTTAATGTATTGATCGTAGCGATTTGATTACACTAGGAAAAAGGTCGGACAGAAAATGCCAATAATGGTGCAAAACTTGAAAGCAAGTTAATGCTTTTCCACCGTCACAATTCCACCTCCCGCCAGCATGGAAGAGCAATGGGAAACAGAGCATCACGCAGAGAAGATGTTGCAGCGATGTCTTCTCCTTCCGACTGCTTCCTCCTACTGCGCGTGAAGTAGGGAAAGGTGTGCTATCGCTACCAACACCGTCTGGTCTTGTTTAAATACTGAAAAGCTGTGCTCTGGTCTGACATGCCCAAAGGTCAAAGCAGTGAAATGTGGGTGCAAGGACAGCCGATGGGGTCCTCAGTTGCATGCACATAGGAAAAATGATGCCAGGAACCTGAAACCGGGGCTCATGTTGAAAACGCTAAGAATAGGTCTGAGATAATGGCTGTGCTATTCTGGTTTTAAGTGAATCAGGAAGTTCAGAAAATAAAAATACCACAAAAGTCAGAGACAGATACACCATGGACATCCTTTGACAGAAACATCATTATTGAGATTTGGATGTTCATCTGGACCTGGCTGTCAACCCATGCTCATTGATATGGGCTTTGTAGCTTGGGTGAAAAAAAAATGCAGTGAGGAAGACCAATAAGAGATCTCATAGAAACATACAAAAGGGAGCAAATCAATACCAATAAACTGCTTCAGATGGTGATTAATTAATAGCAATTAATTTTGAAAAGAAGAGGATATTGACTTAAATTGACAGAGGGGCTAACCTTTGAGCAATTCAGAGAAAATGTCTTTAAAACAGAGTGATTAAGTTGTAGAAAGTAATAAAAAGGCTACGCTGCCTCCAGGACGAGCTGAACCCACCTTGGCAGTGATGTCAGGAGAGCCTCTAATTAGACGCTGGAGCTTGATAAGGTAAATTGATTAGCTTGGCTCTGCCAGACGGGAGTTAAACAGCCATCTTACTTCTAAATGTGTCCTTGGTATCAGGATAGCCAAATTCCTGAAGACCTTTGAAAAAATGCTACAAGCTTTGCAATGCTGAGATGCCATGGCCAGGAAGGCTCCACACCTCACCTCTCCCGAGGTCATGATCGTTTCAAAACTTATTTAGTCATTGGAAAACAACAATCCAAATGTTACCATCTCATCTGGGCCCTGCTGCTGGGATATGGACTGAGGCTTCATTGAACACCGCTCCTGCAGGTTCCAGTACTACGAGGAACCCCGGGAAGGTTTTGGCAAGCCTTTCCTTCTGGCCCAGGTGCACGGGCTGTCTTCTTCAAGTGAGAAATGCTCCAGAGCCAGTCGACACCAAAGTCAAGTCTGGATTAGGTTGGGAGTGAATTACATGAATTGTGAGTTGACATTACAGACCTTAAGGACTAAACTCCACTCTGCTGACTTGCTGAAAATTAATTATGATTAGTCAGTCATTGTAGGGCTGAGTGTGGCCATGAGTCTGGGCAAGCTGGCATGGCCCGTGGCCATGGCAGACATGAGTCAAGCACAGTCTTTCGACTTCTCGTTTTCATGAGAATGTAAATTAGTTAAACACTTCTGAAACCGAACGAGTGGCATCTGGTAGCCCTTTGTGGCGGGGGCAGGGAGACACAACAGCTCAGCAGGCCAAAATTATGTTTTGAAGATCTTAATTTCTTACCCCTTTCTTCCTCAGCATTTTGAGGTCCTGGCAGATCATTTCAAGAAAGTCATAACTATAATCAAACAAAAGTAACTTCCCAATCTTCATAAAATACATCCCACATAATGACCCTCCGTGACAACAGGATGCTTGGAAATTCCTGAAATCTCCTCCTGCTAGGAGCTGCCCCAGGCAGAAGAGCCCCGCTGCTGATTTTCCAAGGAAGGGGCTATTTCTTTTTTTCGATAGCTTTGCTCTACCTTTATTCTAGAGTGAAACCGCGATTCAGAAGTTGGAGGAAATGGTTAATCACAGACACATTGTCTGAGATGCAGCATGCGGCCTTGAAAGTTATCTGATCGCTGTGTGGTTTTGGAAAAATAATATCGTTTCCCAAAATGTGTGACGTGTAGAGCAGTTTATAGCTGGTTTTCACAAGTCGGGCGAGCGCATGGCCTCTGGAGCAGGCACAGGCATGGTGCAAATCTCTGCAAATGGAGCTGTTTACTAACAATATTTCCTAACAGACAATGAAAAGCTGATTTATATAAAACTTTAAAAATAAAGGAATTCTAGAAACATTCTCGGCTCATTTTGAAATAGCTCGGTTAAATATCGGTGGATGAAAATATCATCCAGCAACAGGGAGCTGAGCCCTGTTTTGAAAAACAAATAGCGGTGATTGGATTCAGCTGTGCAACAATGGGAACTCTGGGAAAGCCCGGCCAGGGCTCCATCCCGAAGGAAGAGCATGCTTCTTCCCACTGGCTCCCCGGCTGCGACCCTGCATCGAGCAGGATGTGGCGCCCGGGAGGTGCCAGAGCTTGGTGGAGCCGCCCCAGCCCGCCAGCCTCCTCATTCCGGGCAAAATAAAGACATTTTTGTTGGCGGAGATTTAGGAAGGATCCCACGGCGCAATTGGATTTCTCCCTCCGAGCTGAGAGACTGAAGACAGCTCTGTCTACAATGGCTCACAGAGCAAATTATTATTGAGACTGAAGACCTAAAATGACCTTGTAGAAATAAAAAATTGTTATGGGAAGGGGAAAAAAACCACCCCAAATGGGTCTATTGTCAATAGCTGGCACCGTTATAAAGTTCACAATTGGTAACTTATTTAAAGATTATTTTTCTTTGGATTTTTTTGCTTTGTGCAAACCTAACTTGAAAGGAATGCCATTCTTTCAGACCTCTACCAACATTTACATTTGCAATCGTGAACAGCCCTGTAACTTTTATTTGAGCAATAAAGACAATTGCAGAAAGCAGATCCAAATTCTGATAGGACTTTTTAAAAAACAAATAAGCACCCCGCAGGGGGATTTGCAGCCCATGGCTACAGGACCGTGCTGATGAGTAGGAGCTGGAAAAGTGCATTTCTCTGGGCACACTGAGGCGCAGAAGTGAACCAAACCAGTTCTTGGCTGTTCGAGCAGAGAATGAGAAAAGAAAACAAAGTGCGCAGCTCTGAAAATTAGATGAGGTTTCTAGATTTCTCTTGGTATTATCAATCTACAATACTGCCTTTTAGCACTGTTAACCAACATAGTGGTTATTCTAAATACAATTTAACCTGGCACTGCTCCTGATGGCTCGGGAACATTGACTTTTTCCCCAACTCCTATCGCAAGCTGGTTTGGTGTCGTTATTTTGACACATTAACGGGTGAGGATGTACTGCATTTCACTGGAACCAGCAAGGAAGCTTCTTCTCCTTGCTTGCAAGTGCTGGCAAAGTAACAGCAAGACCTCAGCCACAGGGTCGCCGCAGGTCACGATCCAGCACCACACCCCCTGCAAGCAACTTCCAATGTGGTGGAGCCTTGGTCCGTGAAAAATGAAAGAAAAAAAAGAGAACAAAAATGAAACAACAGAGCATGGGACTATTTTAAATGTCAGTTTATCTCAGTTTTAAATATCAGTCTAATTCAGTTTTAAATGTCAAGGCCTGATTCTCCTCCAATTCACATAAAAACGGTGTCAGCCCTCCCTCCCGCCGAGGTCCCTACCAGACTGCAGAGCCCTGGGATGCTCAGCCCTGCTCTGCCTTGGGGCTGAGGGGTTCAGCAGCCTTGGGAGAGCCCCAGCTCGCAAAGCCAGCCAGTACCAGCCTGGCTTCCCCCAGGTCAGGGGGGAAAAGGCGGTATGCAGGCGCCTGGTGCGAAGTGATGGACCCTGTTGATGGGACACCGCGTTGACACTAGCTGAAGACATGGCTGCGCAAGGACAAGGTTGCAGGTCAGCGTCTCGTTCCTGCGCACCCTGACTGCCCTGGCCCTTCTTACCGTATGAACTCTGCTGGCTCCCCTGAACTCCCAGGAACATATGTTTGATAGCAAGGTCTGTATTTTTTGGTCAAGATTTGCAGCAAAGGGAGTTTTATAATAATATTTTACTAGCTGTAGCATGCATGGTATTATACGGTTAAGAACAAGATAGGAAACATATGTGTAGATGTTATTTGCTGCAGAAGTTAAATTCCATCAATGGCCACAGAAATATTTACGTTTATAGTTTGTAATGAGAAACGGAATTATAATTACGGATTTGCAGAAGTGCGAGTACAATATCAACAGAGTATTTGCAAAAAAATGCTAATTCCCAATACTAAAGCCCCCAGTCAATGCACATCTTGACAATACAGGGACACCTCACTTCATAAAGCTTATACAACATGTCCAGAATCCCTTTTTTTATGATCCAACTCATGCAAAAATTTAATAAAATTGTATTTACTTTTCCAAAGGCATGTGAGTGCACACATGTGAAAGGATATATAGAGAATGTCTCAGAAAGGGGAAAAGATGTTAGACTTCATCCAGAGTGAGATGGGAACGTGCCTGCTCAGCAAAGTCTGCAACATTACGTCCAGGCTTAGAGACCATAGACCAGAGACATCAACGGAGATCAACATCGTCCTTTGACATCTTGAAAGATGATGTCTTCTGCTGAGGAGCCGGTGAAAGGGCTCATTGGCAAATGCGATGGCAGAGGGCACAGCAGACAGCTCTGCAGAGTCTAGCCTTTCAGGAAGCCGAGGGAGGGGCAAGGCAGGTCTGAGTAATGTGTCCCACCACAGCAACCATGCTCACCCCATGGCCAGCGTCCTGATCCCTCACAGGGGACACTGGCAGGGGACACTGGCAGGGGACACCGTGCTGCCAGGCCACCAAAACACCACACAGAGCTCATCACCTCTGCACCAGTTTCTCCAGGGAGCAATGTGTCATTGTTCTATCCAGATTTGCCTCATTTTTAATCTGTTGCCAAATGAGAAAATGTCATCCTGGTTTGACATCTCGTCGATTACGTCCACTCGGAAGTGAGTGTAAGGCCAGGAGTTTTTCACACTTTGTCTCCAAGGGCCCCTACAGAGCCAAATTTTGCTTCTGCAATGGCCCCTCCAAAGCCCTCAAAGCCAAGAGTTCAGAAAGCAGCTCCTATGACTCCAGCTGCCACGCAAGAAGCTAATGTTTTACAGGACAATATTCATCCTCCAAAACAATGTTTTAAATACACCTATGGATAGAGATATTTACTGTTAGGCTAGCAGGCCGTTGGATGTTCAGGGCAGTTAACAAGCTCTGGTTCTCCATGGCTTCAGTCACACTGGTCCTTTCTCTAGAGCTAGGAAGGAGCAAGGCCCCTCTGGGATTATCCCTGGGGTTGAGGTGTTGGCAACGCCTCTCCCATCACCCAGCAGATGACTCCAAAGCCATTTCAGAAAAATTCGGGTGCCCAGTGTGGGTTCTTCTCAGAGGACCTGAGAGGCCTCGTGGCAATGGACACAGTGCTACCCACACTTCCACAGCACTGCTGACCGCGGGGTGATACCGAAACCCTACGTCTGATGGCTTGGATGCTATTAGAAAGTTTTTCAAAAACACCGTTTTAATAAAGAGAAGTTATTTTCCAGTGCTTTGTCTAAGGATATGGTAGGAAAACTAAGAATAACTAAAGTAAACTAACACCTGAGTTCTACTAATGAGCAAAAAAATACGTTGGTATGGCTGTCTCCAATGGTGGGTGATGACTTTTTATTGATTAGGTTGAACGGGATTGCTCTCTAATTATGTGAGCCACTGACACTCTAAAAATGTTAGAGAAAACTTGCGATTGGAGCTACATGGGAGGTTATTATACAAGCTTTTTAGCACTGGAGGCCAGGATTTCCCTTTTAATCAATCATAATAATTTGGTTTAAAGGACTAATTGAGCACACTTCATTTTGCACACTGCTCTGCTGTAGCTGGGTGGCAGAGGAGCCCGGTGAGGAGCTACGCGGCTCTGCAGACCACCATGGCTGTGAATTATAAGGGGCTAAATTTCCAATGCCCTGGCCACCTTCTTGAGTGGTGTTATCCTACACGTGTTAGGGAAGAGCATTTTAATAACAAGAACCTTAAAAATTATATATATGTGTATAGGTAGAATAAGCTGTCACACCTTCAATGAAGATAACAGATTTGTACAAGTACCTAAAATATTCATGCAGACTTTGAAATTTAAGCTTATGGCATAATAGCATTTGCACAATAATTCAATCTAATTGTGTAGGCAAGCTGTAAAACTGCTATATCTCTGATGGTTTACTGTGCGGGGGAAAAAAAAGGATGCTGTTAAACCTTTTTCGCTGACATCTAATGTTTCAGGTTTTTAAAAATATTGTATAAAGACTGAGATTTATTTCCTAAGATGTTTCATTAATGGTTGTGGCAGGCAGCTGGCCTGAGGTTTGACACACAATAAAATCCATGTCAAGAATATTAAAGATAGTGCAAAAGATAACTATGAATTTACATTCAAACAGGCTTTTGACAAAGCCATTGCAACAGGCTCCTAATCAGGTCTTGAGACCTAGCCTGCCCTCTCTTTAAACCCGTGATCTTGAAAAGGAGCTTTAAATTGGAAATTATTACACATTAAAACCTCAACATGGGCCAGATCGAAGCGGATCGATATCTTGCCGAGCACAATAAATCAGCCTGCTGCTCTGCGGTTACTGCTTGCTGAACATATTTAAATTTTCTTGTAACAAATTAATTCCAACATTTTCTCTTGATTGAATTAGGGCAAGTGTTGGAGCTGTCACAAGTATTTCACTGCTTCAGGGAGACAAATTGCTCGTCTGGACATGGGTAACAAGCCAAAGTGTTGAGTCCCTGATAATCTTTCCACTAATTCTCCATTACAGCAAAATGAAGCCATAAATCACCGTGACAGCTGATCGATGCAAACATTGTTTCCGCCATGATTGCCAGCGCTCCCCGCGGACTCACTGTCCGCTTACAATTCGCCGAAATTACTCCCCGGGCAGCCTCCCCGGGAGCTCGGCGAGCCTCGCACCAAAGGCGCTCCTGTCGCAGAAGTAACCATCTCATTTCGGGTCTCAGCCCGCTCGCCAAATAGCAAATATTAATCAAAACGCCCTATTTAGCTATCGGACAGGTAATCTTTTAAAGCTAAGAAGCGTTCCTCCGGTAATCATTCTTTTGGCAAAAAAAATGAAATTTTAAAACTCCTGTTTTATAAAATATATTTGCGGGAATGTAACAACGTCAGGCTCCAGCCCTGTCGCTTTCTCTTAACTAACTAGTGGCAACTTGGATGAAATTACTTGACCCTTTATCGAGTTCTGCTAATGTCTTCTAAAAAAGAAATTAAACCACCCTGCAGCTTGCCCTATGGCAGCTCTCCGCGCACATTTAATTCCAGGAAAGATGTATTAAGTACTTCTGCACAGAACTAATTCACACGCCGAGCTGGCTGCACCCGCTGTCCACCTGCATAATGCTGCGGCGTTGCTGGCTCCAGCCGGCGTCCAGCCAGCCGAGGAACTGGAGAACAAACAGCAAAGCCTGGAAAACTGTCTGTGCGGGTCAGCAGCCCCAGTCCACATGGGGAAATCCCAGCCGAGACGGGAGGCGATGCTGTGCTCCAAGGGAGGAAGGGCTGCTGGGGTGCTGCTTCACCACCAAACAGGGATGCAGCCAGGAGGAAAGATGGAATAAGTGCTCATAGGAAAACCCTTAATCCCATGCAACAAGCTGTTTGCATAGCTGAGATAATGTAATAAAAAGGATAAAAATAACGAGAAATGGTTCCAGGAAACTCTCAATTTACTGCACAGAATGCTTTCCCCATGCGCAGGGCATAGCTCTGCATGTTGGGAAGGGCGAAGCACGGCAGAGAACAGCACGGGGACCCCCAGACTGGGGCTACTCGACATGGGGTGATGCCGCATGCCCCCCCAGCATGACTGAGCGTGATCGTGCCTCTGCACCACATAGGGTTGAACGTCACAGCCCAAAATCATCACGTCCATCAGGGCAACCTCACCATCCCCAACCCTTTCCCTCCACGGGAGCGAGGGCTTTGGGGGCAGCTCCTCCTGGAGAAGACCAGTGAGTAGTGCTGGGAGCTCAGGGATTTGAACCAAGTGCAGCAACTCTGTCTCAGATGTCACTAACGAGATGTTCCCGTTCCCACTGCTGCCTCGCCGCAGCCTGCTGAGAGAGGTGACAAGTGTGCTGCAGCGCAAATGTGTCCAACAAGATCCCTGCCAGTGAACAACAAGATATTTCAAATAAGGCTCCAGAGCTGGATTATTTTATATATGCAATTACGCGATGTTATCAGCTCTAAAACTCGATTGTCACAAACAGAAAAAGCATAGCTTTCCACTTGCAAAGTATGGTTTTGTTGTTTATCTATAAGTAAAAAAAATGAAGAAACAGAAAGCGGGTAACAAAGTCTATTTCCTCATATAAAATATAATGTGCTGCATCACGTCAGCATTACAGTCTCTCGGTTCCACATCAGAATGCAAAAAAATCCGACGTGTATTATAAGAAATTACATGGAGGTGGTTTGCAATCACCTATGTGCAAAAAAACCGTCTTCCAAGAAGCTCAGCTGGAGCCAAAACTCATTCCCCAGCCGCCTGCAGTGGCCACAGCCCCCAGTTCTCCCCCCATGTAACCGTGCCACGGATCCGGGGAGTTCATTGCAGTATTGGATGCGAAGGGTAAAATGGTTAAAACACATCCATCAATGTCCCTCTCCAAGTAGTTCTCAACCGATCACAAGTTGAGATCAATGAGTGATCGTTAGGGAGGAGGGAGAGATGCTGGAGGTGACCAGAGGCAGATAAAAGAATAACAAACCCCTAATGCTGGCTTGGAGATGATGGTTCATATAATTTAAGGACAACGCTACAAAAAAAAAAAAAGCCACTTCTGCATCATTCCCTTATTTAGGACTTTTATATGCTACAAGTTCCACTTCAGAAACACTTATTATAATTGAAATACACTTAATTGAGATACACTTAATTGAGAGTAATTGAAATTCCACTGCCACTACCATAGCAGTAAATTAAAAAGCGGGGGGAAAGATCAGAAAGGATGTTTTCTCGACATTGCTAAACTTCAGCTTGTTTTACTGTTACAAACTGGAGCTCCAGGAATAAAAAGTCTTGTGTTTCTGCAATAATTATGCATTTTCATATATTGTTTCTAAGAAAGACAATCTATTATTTAGAGAGAAACAACCCTAAAAAAATGCCAGTCAAAGCCATTAAGATGTTTTCACTGATGCACTGCACGTAAATCTGATTTATGTTGGTTTAAACAGTTAAGAAATCCCCAAAATAACTTCATTTATTATTTTATTGCCTGATTAATGGTTCAGAGGAACTGATTTGTAGCTCGAGTTTTACCGAATGTAAAATTAAAATAATAGCCCTTTGTAAAAATGTTCTGTATTTGTTCAATTATGTGTTTAAAACTGAAACAAATATAAAAACTTCAATAAATATATTTTCTTCCAAGAAATGACATACTGTGGGTTTTCTGTTATTGTTGGGTTTGATGTTTTTGCCTCTAAGGAGGTCAGCAATATGGAAACATAAAGGCCAATTTAATTTGTGCATCTGTGGCTGCCAAGTATTTTAATTCCGACAGCTGTGACTGAAGAGTTAATATTTTACTTGTCAAAATCCAAAAGAAGGCCAGTGAATCACTCTAATTCTCATTAAGAGGCTTCCCCCCAGTAGCACCCTAATTCAAAATAATGAAAGTAGAGACTGAGTGCGATTCTAATACCAGTTGAGACCTATCTTTTAATATTTCTCTAGTGATGGATTAGGGATCGGGGAAATTCATCTCAGATCATAGAGCCTAATTTAATAAGGGATCATTCCAAGAGTATTGCATTTTATAATAATGTCATTTAATGTGTCGTCTTCCATTTTTACTGTCCCATATGTATGCTTACATGATGGTGCCATAGGGATAAACTTTTAAAGAACCAGGATCATTTTTTGTCCTGGGTTCTTCTTAACGAGGAAGTTTATCAATGATATGGTCTATTAGCAAGCTATCATAATTGCTGAGTAGTTAAAAGAAACGGTGGAAGCCAAGAGAGCAGTTACACAAATGACAGTTTCAAACCCTTGGAGTGAAGGGAAAGGAAGAACACTTAAAAGTAGGTTAAAATCCAATTTTAGTGTCTGATACAATAGTGCCATAACACAAAAAACGTGGTAACCTAGTTGTTTAAAACACATGATAATAAAACAGTTTTCCCCTGTAACAACATCTACATATAACATTTTCCACTTGCTCGATTAGTGCATTGCTGTGATTATTTAGGTAGATTTCATAGCTTGTTTGGGGGTTTTATGACGATTTTCCAGTGTTCTTTTCCGCCGCAGTACAGTGATCTGCCATCCTGTGAGGGCAGAAAATTACCAACAGCCTATATAATGGATTGGACTTTACTGTTGTGTAGTAATATTTGGACTGTACCTAATCAGTTATGCTGTTTGTATTTCTTGGCATTGTGCTGAAGGTGAAATTCTTGGTGATTCCTACAACACCTACTAAGCTACTCAAGGTCAAGAAATAGCCCGGCCACCTAAATGTCAATATTTTGTTATTGGCTATAAGTAGTAGAGCTGCAGCCCAAGCTTTGCGTAATCACGCCTCTATCGCACAAGGCCTTTAGGAAAAATGGTGTTATAATGAGAATTTTTGTTCCAAATACATTCATGTGATTAAGTCTTTATTTTCAGGTAACAACTCAATGGCTTTGCTGTAAGGTTTGACAGAATTAGATCAAATACGGACAGCCTAAATAGGAATCAGTTGAGTAATAACCTGCTGTAAACAATAATCTAATCACAGGAGTTTTTCCAGCATTGAAATGTGTCGTTTGAAGGGGAACACAATTAATACAAAATGAGGGTTTTCATATTTTCTCTTTTCCCCTGTGTATTTTCACAGTTTTGTTTTCTTCAGAATATTGTAACTCGTGGTATTTCTTGCACTTTTTCTCACACAACTCGATTTATTATTCCTGTCCTGTTGAAAATATTCTTTCCAATTTCTTTTGATTTTCTTCTTTCCTTCTTTGCATTTTAAGTCCCCATTTGTCTGCTGACTGTTTTTATTCTATTCCATTTCCTCTTCCTTCCACTTTATTGTCTTCTCCTCAAGTCAGTTATTTCATACTTTTTCAGGCTTAATTTCTGAGCCTTACCATTGGTTAGTTTGTAAAACCCTCTTTACAAGTTGGAAAAGTTTCATCTAGATTTTATAGCCTAGATTTTTTTTTCTCACCATGTTATCTTTTCCTGTGTTAGTGTATTGTTTGTTAAACTTGTTTCTTTTGATTAAATATCGAACGTTATTTCTCCAGTAGGAATGTTACATATGTACATGTCTGGCATCTGGAACCGCTTTAGGCACTCATTCAGTTTGCGAAAATTATATTTATAACTGTTTTAAATCAGGGAAAAAAAAATGCATCTGGTTGTATCTAAAATAATTAGAAATGACTAGTTTATATTAAAGAATTAGAAACAAAAAAAAAAAAAGTTAAACAGGTTTTGAGGGCTGTTTTGTAATGAGCATTGCCTGTGTGAGTCATGTTTTTCAATTTCCACCACTTGTTTACCCCATATCACCTTCATTACAAATAAAGTAAGGAAAAAAGGGGGTGACAGATTTTGGGGGTTAATACAGGCTGTGTCCGGGGTCATGTGTGCTTTTAATATTTTTCTAGGTTTAATGTATAATTGATCATTGTTCCTTTCCTTACTTGTATGATCCTTTGCCTAAGTAACTAACCCAACCGTACCGGTTTGGTGCAGTGATTTTTCAGCACGGATACCAGCCTCATAAAACGCTGCACCCCTGCACGCGCACCCCGAGAGGGCTCCCACGCCTGACATCACGCCGCCAGCGCGGGGAGGGCAGGCGCGTATCAGAAGCCCAAGGAAAGCAAGGGCTGTGTATGGTTAGCGGAGGAGACTGGATGTCACAATTCCTGGGCACTTTTTGGAGCTCACCCCGGACTTGAGCCGGCCAAGGCGGAGGCTCCTCCTCAGGCAGTACGTGGCTGCTTTTACATTATATTATTCACTGCTAGGAAAGTTAAGCTAGTATCGGCCAAGTTGCGTCTATAACTGGTTAACTTGGTCTGAGTCCAGCCTGCTAAGCTGATGATTACAAACCCAACCAAAACGTGGTATAAATAGCACTACCTCAGTGGGAAAAATTGGTGATATTTAGCAAATGGGTCCCAGTCAGACAGATAAAAGAAGAAAGTATCATCAGAAAGTTAACCATCTGCCAAAAAATATAAATAAAAGAACGTTTCCAAACTTGGTCATTTCTTGCTTTTCATTTGTTCCTTCATTTCCCCCTTGCCTCTGTCTTTTTCCCGTCCACAAGTCCATCCATAAATGCCTGTCCCTCCCACCACCTTCTCCTTACACTATTATATTTGGCATATCTGCTTCTCCTCACCAGGCTTAGTCACGGAAGCTAGTGGAACTCCTAATTATAGACTTGTAGACCACCTCACAGTAGAAATATCTTCAAGACGACAATTTAGGAAGAAGCTTTCCATGATATCACCAGAGGCTTTCCTTCTTGCCTTCTCAGACCTTGACTCTACCTGCCAGAGAAGCCAGGTCAGCTCCGCCACAGACCGGAGCTGCTTCCACCCCATCTGTTTGTATGGGTTCAGCCCCGCACCCGTGCCAGACCCCTCCCTCCCAGTTTGTCGGGTAGTGGCACAGCTCACGGTTTTCCTTTTGTTTCTTTGTTATGTTAAATTAATCAGAAATCGGTTTTAATCTAGGAATTCACAGTCAGTTCACTATCAGAATTTGATAGTCAATACTTAGGGTAATATAATTGTGCATTTAAGTCTTACGGCATTTTTCTTTAGCTGTCTGGACAGGTATAAATCAGTCTCAAAAAAACCCCAGGCTGCCACAGCAAATATTCTTTATTACAATACAAAACTGATTTTCAACAAATAAAATATGCTGTTGTGGTCAGTATTCCCACAGATATCTCTGTCTGCTAAAGCATTTGCAGACAGCAGGCATGGGAAAAGACAAAACACCCAATGAAGTACATGTTTTAAAGATCAACCCAATATCACACAAAAACTGTCAATAATCTGCTCTATTCTCATTGGAGCATAAAGAAACATCAGCTAAAATCTACCACACAACAGTCCTCCTTAAGAAGGTAGGGGTTGGGTTTTTTTTCTGGCAGCCCACTATTTTTTGAATCCAAATAATAAATCTTACTAAAAATGTTGATAGAAGTGATCATAGAAATGTAACCAAATTAGTCATCCTTTTCTCTCTGATACTGAACTATTTTTCACTCTAAGGATACGTCATTGAACACCGTTAACTTTACATCAAATGTGCCAAGTATCTAACCAGTGGGGAGTGTCTTGAGAACATGAGATAATTTTGATTCAGTTTAGAAAGATAGTCTGCTCTTGCAGTCCTGGTACATGCTAAAATCCAGCGCTGCCAGGATTTACATGCACAAGCAGCGTTAACTTTTATTTCCTTATGAACCTCAGGGCTTGCTCCCAAGTGATGGGTTGGGAAAAATGCTGCGGAAGGTCAGCGGGTGCAGGTAGAGATCCCTTTGGACACATGGAAGCTCTCTGCTCTCTTCCGTCAGAAGAAGAAGCGGCAGTGACGCAGGCTGAGATGCGAGCGCAGCCAGCCCTGCATGCCCTCTCGCAGCCCGCCAGCGAGAAGCCGCTCCAGCGCTAGGCTTAAGATCACAACACACCATCTCAGTTGGAAACCCTCTTTATATCAGTTTTAACAGAATCTGTTTCGTTACTGTACACTTTGAGTATAAAATAAAGACATTGAAAAATGACTAATTCAAGAATGTTTTCCCCTCTGAAACCCAATTTCAGCCTACAAAGGCAGTGCGGGCTGCGGGGCCCCAGGAGCCAAGGGCACTCTGTGATTATTTGGCTGCAGAGCTGCATGCAAACACACGCTATTTAGATACCCAGGGAGGCAGTTTTCACAGCTCTCTGCTTACAGCCAGATTGAGTTTCACATGTAAACTGGAATTCAGCTGCTTTCTATACAGATAAATGTATAGGGTTTTGTATACAAAGCAATGTTAAATAACAGTTTATTTTTTGGGTACTGAATGACTTTTCTGAGAACTTAGACATAAGTTATTACTAAGATTTAAATTTTCTTTAAAATGAGTCTCAAAAAAAAAAGTTATACTTTGTGAAGTTACATTCTTGCCAACTGATCTTAGCCACAGAGGGTACTGGCGTGTGAGATTTTCCATTTAGTCACAACCCATTGAAATATTATCCATATGTTGCAAATAAAGGAAGACAGTTATAATTAAATGATATTTTGCATTAATTGTATTTAAAGGATAACAGGATGAGATTGGCTATTCACATATCTATTTGTACAAAATCCGGTGGAGGGAAAATATATTACGTAAAGCTTAATAGTCTTCTGTCCTCCTTTTCATCACTGCACATATCCTTCCCAGCAAGGTAACACATCATTCTCGTACCAAGAATTACCTTGTTCACAGCAGGTATGAGGCCAGAAGGATGTTTAGTGAGGAGGGGGGTGATCACCATGCCCTTCACCTGGTGGTGCTCCCTTCTGCCTCCCGGCTGCACAGGCAGCCTCCAGCTCCCCCAAAGGCGTTTTGGTTTCCCTGCCACTGGGAATTATGGAGACAGTGGCCATTGAGGGATGATGGATTAATGGATATCAGAAAATTTAATTTCCTGGTTATACTCTATGATTCTGGTCTTTCTGTAGGGACATAAATGTGCATGAGATAATGATATTTCAAGGGCCAAACTGTGGATATTTCCCTCCCATCCTTTTCCTTCTGAATTCATGCAGTCGTCACAGCAGATCTGGCCAGAGAAAAGTACTGTTAGCCTGTGCACCCTAAACTTACTGCCCAGGCTCTTTCAGGTTGTTTAATTTAGGAAAATAAATTGATGAGTTGGTAACGTACTCCACAAGTACATCAGTGTTTATTTACGACCAATGCACCAAGTCCAGTTTCCCTGGACAGGCAGCCAGCTGACCAGGAAACGCTCCTTTCTTTGTCCATGGCTCCCACCCTCTCTCGGCAGTCTCGATAAACAAACTGTGCTTCTCCCTGGCACTGGACTCTGCTCCGGGTACTTTGCCTCCTCTCCCTGCTCCTCTCTGCTTCTCTCCTGCTTTCCCCGCAATGCCATAGCACATGCAGAGGCACAGCACAGCGTCCAGATCTCTCCTCTGTGCCTGTCCTCACACAATGAGGACGCTCTCCACCCACACACTCCTAATCTGTGACTCATCTCGGTTTCTGCCTGCATTTAGGGAATGGCTTCTACTGTTTTGGCCATCTTGTTACATAAGGATAAGGAAGCTTGATTGTTTCCTATGCCCATCTGCAGCGCAGCTTGGTTATTGCATCCACCACCTTCAATATCGCTGGACCCGACACTGCTACTGCACAACACGCACCAGGTTCCTAGATAGAAGATTGCTTTATAGAATTAATTAATGTTGCTATTGCCTGGAAGTTGTAATTCAGAGGTCAATGGCAGTTTGCTTCAAAGAGGTGTTTTTCAGTTTATTTATTTGTCTGATATAGTCTAGGTTTATGGAGAGTCAATACTTTTCACATTAGTACTTGTGACCACTTGAAAATAAGCAGTATTGCAACCTTGGTGCTTCTCCGCAAGAGCTGTACCTGTATTTAATAACCTTACACATTTTTTACATGAGTCTGTTCTAAAGCCTGTCTGCATTTGATGCCTGCGTTGGTGTCCCAGGGCAAGCTGTCAGTAGTATTGAATAAGAGAGTTGCGATGGGCATTTGGTCTTAAATTGTTCCCCAGGACTTCAATGATAAGAGCAATGCTCAAGACACTAGCCAAGAGCCCTAGGTTATAATTTTCTTAGGTCTTTTAAGCTAAACAAAGTTGCACCTGCTCAATAGCTGTACAGAAGAAATCAAGGAAAAATGCAATTTGTGGACAACGCCATTTCTTCTGGACACAAACCTGATTTTTTTTTTTTTTTTGCATTTGCATTTGCATTTGCATTTGCATTTTGCAGCACCTTTTGTGGAAAGCCTGGCTTGCAGCCTTCCTTCCAGCATCCTCCAGGAGACACAGCTGTGTCCTCCTCTGTGGCAGTAGAAACTGCAAAGCCCTGCTTCAGAGGGCTGTGTTGGCAACAAAGATCTGCCACAACTTCCCTTGCAAACAGCAAGACCATGAGCATGTGGGCTTGGACCCCAGGAGCGGGGTGGCTGGAGCTCCCTTGATCTCCTGCTGCCAGCATTCCTGCCCTGCTGTGACCTTACGGAGAGATGTCCTGGGGCCACAGTATTCTGACTGGACAAATTAAATGTACAAACATACCATCTTGCTGTATTTTCCCAGTGTTATTGATGGTCCTGGGATGTTTGTGAGTGCACAGGATTTTGCGTCCTAAGGACACACAGAGAACAGATATTTTTCCCAGGTCTCTGACTGTCTCCAGGGAGCTCTCACATCTTCCCAGGAAAATGATGCTGTGAGCAGCAACCCTGGCAGTGGAAGAGAGCAGGAGAACACTGGCTGCTGCATGCAGCAGCTTAAGATGTGAGACAGAATAGTGCTCACCATGACACTCACCCTCTGTAAAGACACAGGTTAGCTGGAAAACATACTCAGGTTCTCACTGTGTCTTATCTCCTTTTCTAGCGAGGAAGAAAATGAGGTCTGTAAGGGAGGGGAAGGTGATGGAGGAGCAGTAATGCTCACACGCCTTGGGGAGGGGTGGATGGAGAATATCTGCCCACCTCCTCTGCAGCCCTCACCTTGACCTCCCCAGCAGCAGCTGCTGGTCCCCCGCACCAGCCTGGGACGCCCTCTTGCCTTGTCCATCCACCTCTGCCGAGATGAAGATGCTCACACTGCCATCCCTCCCACACACGGGTTGTCAAGGTGCCTGCTCCTGCTCGAAGCAAAAGCCTTTCTCCCTCCACCACATTTCCCCTTGCAGGGTCTGGTGGGACCATAATACTGGGGCTAGCGTGCCACTTCGGGGCACCCCGACTGTGCTGCTCGTCAGCGCAAAACTCCTTCAAACCACCCTGTCAGAAGCAGCTGAGACAGCACCGGGGATTTTGAGGGCTTTTTTACATGGTTGATATGATGTCAGAGGAGCGTAATCCTTTTTGTGTGGTTTATTTTTGCTTTACTAAACCTAGCTGGTGCCTCTGGCTGCTCTCCAGCCACTCTCAGACCAGCTCACTTGGTTCCCTATGGCATCTTAAACAGGCTTGAGGATGCATCCAGGAGAAAGGACTGCCAGTGCAGAGAAACAAGGACAAGAAAAAACGTCTTTGGAGGGCTGGGGTGAGGAGCACAGGGAAGGGCTATCAGAAAGAGGCAAGTGATGCCACAGGAACACATCAGACAGACTGGCGGGCAAGCAGAAAGGCGGAGCAAGAGACCAATGGTATTTTGGAGGGAGACTGGGATAATGTGAGAGACAATGGCAGGGAAGAGACATGAAAGTCAGCACAGAGATGTGAAAATCACATGCAGAACGAGGTGAGCGATGACGAACGGTTACATGAGGTACAACACAGAAAGGCTTCAACTGTGCTGCCGTTCCCCTGAAGACACCCAGAGACAAGGGGTGGGGAAGGTCTCCCGTGAGGTTATTTAAGCCCATTCACTCTTAGTTATATGAGCTGGGGGATTTTAAAACTGATCTCATGACTTCAAAACTCACCAAAGCTTACCATAGCTTCCTGGCCACCCACCTGGGCACAGTGATGGCCAAGGAGCTTGGAGGATGGTAAATGTGGCTATAGGGTATTGTGTAGATTATTTTTTTTTAGCTGTTCTTTAGCTTTATTGTAGAGAACTTTGAGGAAATAAGCAATGTGTGCAGAAGAGAATCAGTACTTTTAAAATAAAAGGTTGTTTCCCAAGTGTCAGGTAGGCACCACTGAAGTCAGAAGTAGTACAGGGTATGTCCAGCACACAGGGTCCAGACCGGTGTGCGAGAGGAAGACTGCGGTACAGAAACGAGAGCAGAGGCATAGTAGTGGTACTGCCCATAGAGACATGCAAGGCAAGAAGAAGCCAACGCAGATTTGAGGACAGCTTTCGGAATTTAAGTTGTCTAAGTTTTTGCTAATTCAATTCCCTATTTAAATTATGACTATCCCAATTTTATAGATGTTAAAACACAGAAGTGCAAGCATTTTTAAACATAAGTGGCACTTTTGATTACTAATGGTAGAACTAAAATTCTTCTTTCTGCTCCAGTTATTATCCTCGCATGCTGGAGCCCCTAACATTAATCAGTGTATCTGCAAGCCATTGCTTCAAGTTTTCTGAAATTAGACAAGACCAGATTTACTGTTTCCTTATTGACAGCACTTGAAGTACACTGAACCACCACATGTTTCCCTGTGGTAATGAACAGTGATTGTATGAGTACACAGGAAGCAGTTAAAAACAAATGTAATTCCTGGCTAGTGTTAATTTTTATTTTTCTGAAAACTAAGCGGGACACTTACAAAACTCATGTAAAAGCTTGGAAATTTTTTAAATGTATTCACACTTTAAATATCCATAAAGATAAATTACTCATACGAATACGTTGTACATAACTTAGCCTGACCTTGGACATATCTTGGCGAATAACAATTGTTTTGAAGTATATATGTTCCACTTATAACAGAAGGCTTAATTCATCTTTCTCGAGGAGCAGAACAGCGAGCTGACACTCTGTAAATCCTGCTTTTCCATTGTTTAACTGAGAAGTCTCAGTGCAGATGTTATGAAAGAAAGCTCAGAGAGAAAATTCACAGGCATTTCCTTGGCCCATGAAAGTAAGTTCTTGATTACAAGGAAAATGAGTCCATTAGAAATTAATCTAAACTAATTACATCTGAACATAAAATAATGTATGAATTGCAAATGTTTATCTTTCCTTTGGAAGTATTACTATGGTTATATTACATAAATCATACAAAATCCTTTACCTGGGTAGGAAAATATTGTAAACTATTTCTGTAATTAAACTGATTGCATATGTAAAAATGTTCATCTGCTTCATATTATAAAGCTGTTTGTCAGCTGCATGAAAGGACAAAACCCACTAAGCGTCACGTCTTTTCCTGATGCAATGAGCATAAGGCAGAACTACCGCTGTTTACACCAGGTAAGAATCTGGCCTCTACAGCCAACAGATCTTGTCAGGGAATCCTCTCCTGCAGCCCGGCAGTTGCAGCAGTATAAGAATAACCAAAATCCCACCCACGGGTACTGGACAAGGAAAGATATTATTTTAAAAATCACCAGAAATCATACAGATTAGTTAGCATTCCTTAGCAAGGACGAGCATTGTAGCAATGGTATTTCTTTAAATTAACAGCTGTGTGAGTAACTATGATAATCTAAACCAGATATTTAAAATGTATCAAAGCCCAGCTAATTCATTAGCTTATCGTTGTCTTTTTTCTTACAAGTTCGGTAATGTGGTCTTTACCCAAGCAGAATTTCTGTTGCAGCCCACAAAGTCAACGGAGATACGTAGGAATGTTCCTGCACAGGGACAGCAGGGGCATTTACATGTGGTTTCCATTGTCCTGCATTTAACCTCTCAAAGATATTTTGGGGGAATACTTTATTTACGTTTTCTTTAAAAAAGAATATGTTTACCTTCTTCCTAAAGATTACCACATGTCAAAACACTTCCAAATCTAAATATTTCAGAAAAGGCAATCTGCATAATAAATAATGTATACACATTAAGTAGAGGAGTGGCATAAAAGACGTTGTGGGTATTCACAGATATTTTGTAATGGGCTACAGGCAGTATCTTAATTTTCAGCAGATTACCAATCTTATTAAGTTCTAGACAAGTTTCTGCTGCTTAAATATTTACCCAAAGGACAACTAAGAGATCCATAACTGTGTTGTTGTTAATACTAAGTTTGCACAGTCTTCTTTGCCCTGGTACGGTGCACAGTCTAAGGGCTGAAGCACCGTCTACGAACCTCCGGCATGCTGAGAGGGGCGATTGCTTGGTGCCAGCTCTCACCAGAGCTATTTTAGTCACTAAACTAAAATGACCTCCAAGAAAAGCTGTTGTGTCTCTTTCTGGTTGCAACCAAAATGTAGATGCTTTCTAATAACATGGCTAATTCTTATTTTTCAAACACTCTTTCTAGAGTGAGCTGTTCAAACATGGGTTAAAACCACCATCTTGTATAAGCTGTGTCTGGTGTTCTCATCAGTGGTGACCACCGGGACACATTCTCCTCCTGTGAGGAAAAGAAAATAGTATGTCTAAACTGTTCTTAGGGAAATAAGAATGGCGGCAGTGGCTGCCTAACACTGGAGTGACAAAATGTTTCCCCTGTTACAGAGTGCAGAGCATGTTAACATCTTGCTAGAGCGTGTGACTACAGCAGTGTAGGTGCTAGTCAAAGGCAATGTCTGGAGAATTGAAATAGTTGGGTTTCACGGAGTGCAGGAACTGTGAAGTCAGTATGACCCCACAGCCATTAAGTTCCGAGGAAAATGGCCAGTGTTTACCATTTCGCAGTGATACGAGATCACTTTGTGCAGACCCAGGGCGACAAAAAGCTTGAGTGATGATATAGGTGCAGGGGACACGATTGAACTTCTGCATTCAAAACACTGAAGGTTGGATGCAAACATCCGCTGACCAGCTTGGCAACTGGACGGAAGGGACTGTTGACTAGCCTGCTGCCTTTTCCAGAACATGCAGAATCCAGGGTGACATTTTCAAAGAGCAAAACACGGAGGCACCAGTGCCAGCAGAGGGAGGAGGAAGCTTAGTCACCTGCTAATGGAGCCTACAGCCACCCGGACACATGCACCGTTAAGGACCTGTAGATCATGGTGGGAAACCCAAGCGTGGAGCACCGGCATGGATATTAGTCTGTAACATGTGGAATGTCAGCCTGAACAGTAATGCAGCTGAATTTTCTTAATGCATTATTAAAATTGTTATCTTCCTTCTCTAAATTAACTTGAGGAAGATGTTCATAAAAGATTACACTGCTCTGGTACTGTCTTTCGTCAACCACAGGTTCACATCCTCGGTGGTTTCAGGATGGCTGTAGCTACTCATAAAGTCAAACTGCCCCTTGCCCAGAGCACTGGCCCATGACGAGTGCATTTTGTACCTCCCCATTTCAGAATTCTCTCAGAATTTTTCCCTGGGTGATTTTTACCTGTGTAAAAGGAGACTGTTGATACCACATCAGTATTTAACGAACAGCTTGTCTGATGTGCAAAGGCCATAAAACCTTTGTTATGAAGGAAAATGTTCTCAAACATCTCTCATAGGTACAGTCTTAAAAAGTTTAACACAGGGAAAAGGAGGGCTAAGCAGATAGGCTTGCAGAACATGATGCAAATCTCCTTAGCATACATATTTTTTTCCATCACCTTACAGAAAGAGCTAGCAACTGGGGGCCAGGGTGACAGAAAAAACGACACCAGAGTCCAAATTACGTGCTTTCTGAGACCACAGCAGTGGGCTGGTTATGAAGCATTAGCCCCTGGAGCAAAGCAGCAGCTTTCCCTTTTTCATTCTTTTAGCATACCTTCCCTCTCTAGGAAAAGCTAAAGCTCTTACATGAGTGCAAAACATTATTGCTGAAGAAGAGGCTGCCTTCTGCAGCACAGAACAAGAGCCCTATGTTGGCACAGCATTGGTTTGTGCAGAGCATGGGTGACATGACACACGAATGATAGAGCAGATCCCTACAGATCCGCAGGTAGGACCTGCAGCCTTCCCCTCCTAGCGGGCAGGCTGCCTGCAGACAGGGGAAACTGCCTTTGCGGGGGGGGGCCTTTACAGGCACCTGCCAGCTGAAAACAAAAATCATTCTCAAACTGGGGAGGGGTTGGGTTTGTCTTGCTCGTTACTTTGTCAAAAGAAGGCACGCTGTTATCACGCTGCCAAGAAAGATGATTGAGGCATTGAGGGCTCTGCTGGTTTTTCCATCAGGAATTTAGCTTTTGCTGCGTCAGTGAAATTAGTAGTAACTGGCAAAACAGTGTAAATACATCCTCATAGCCACACTCTGCAACTGCACCAGCAAGATTCATGGTATAGAAAATTCAGAGAATTTTCTTCATTCACACGAACTTAATTGCCTAAAGAACATCTGGAGAGAAGACTGGCCACTCATGTAAAAAGTCTGAGTAGTGACAACTCGCATCTCTGAGAACACTTACTATATCCTCCATCAAAACCAAGGGCAGGGGCAGCTGCAGTTGAATATAGGAAAGGTTAAAAATGAGCACAATTTTTCCAGTTCCTTTCAGAATTTTGTTGCCCATCTCAAAAACACAAAAGCGATGCAGATCTGCTTCTTTTAATTTTTAAATGTATGTAGCAGATGACCTTTAAGGTGCACGTTCACCTGCTGGTGCTTCACAGTAAGGATGAACAGGCTCAGAAGTTGTGAGAAACCAAAAATTCAAGGGCAAATGAAATGGGAACAGCCACAAAATTGGACAAGTATCAATATTTACTGGGCAGGAGTTAGCACAGTGTGTACTGTTACACAAAACACATTATTTATTCCTTGAGTATTCAGCCGCAGTTCACCCGAAGGACCGCTGTGCTCGCAAGGGCAAACTGCTGTTGCACAGAACCATCGGCTGGATGCCACAGAGGCTCAAGGGCTCTTCTGATGCTGCTTTTCTGAAAGGCAAGTTTAAGTGCTCTGGTTAAAAGCTTTGCCCAGAATAAAGCTAGGCTGCTAATGAACAATACAAGACATCAATTCCATACACAGTATTTAGCACACTTTCGTGCACTTTCATGCGCTGGGCAAAACCAGTGTTTTCTTTCTCTCTCCTTTTTCGTGTTCTTGTATGGAGAACCGAAATCTATAGTAGGAGTTAGCAAGGTGGTGCCTGGAGTTCGCTGTAAGACATCTGGCTGCCATCGCACTGCGCAGCTCACCTAACACCGTGCTGCTGCAGAGAGCGAACAGAATGTGGAAACTGCTACTTCACTGAATGGGAACCTGCACTAAGCTCCTGCCGCGAACACACTATCGGCTCTGCGAGGACAGAAACAGGTGTTTACTCCTTCCTACGTGATTTATTTGATCTCTTCTCTAAATCCCCTTCTCAGGCCAGCACATCTCCATGTAAACCCCACGCTAAAATTTTATCTACTGAAAGCATATATTGTATGTGCACTGGCTGGGTCACAAAAAACCCGTAATTAAATTTCAGGAAACCTACGAGTTTTTACATAGGTTCAGACACTCTAAGAAATAAAATAGAAACAGAAGAGTTCTGGCCAACCCCTGTTGGCCTATAGACTTATTGGGTATTCCAGTCCAAGGAAACCAGGAATGTAAGTATTCCTGTCCAAAAATATCCCATTAAGATGATTTTATTTTAATCACAGCTGCGCTAAAAAATACATAGTTCTCTTACACCATCCAATCATCTTTCCCTGTTACGGTGAAAGCACATTTTTCACGTCTTTTATTACAATCATCTTGAAGACAGACATGCCGATATCTGAGCATATTGTAAAGATTTGAAGTTCACTTCGTACATATCCATCACAGTTTACGTTACACACATCAATAACCCACACAAGACTGTTAGGCAACTATATTTAAACTAGTTGTATTTTAAACAGAGCAGGTAAGATGTGACAAGTTTATGCGGAGCAGGCTGAGAGTATTCGTGCCCGGGATGTGATCTGCAGGGTCGCAGTGGCCGGGCTGCAGTATTAGCTGCTGGTACACGTATTAATTAACTTCTTTATTCGGGGATCAATCGACACCACCGTTAGTTTTATTGACCTTATAATTAGCAGTATCTTCCTTTTTGCTTGAATAAAGCCGTTTTACCCAACATAAACCTATCATTTCCAGCCCATTATTAGCACACAAGCAGCCGGGCTGATTTCGCCCTGGCTACTGGCAGGCCTCTCCGAGAGGGGACCTGCGCCGCCGCCCCGCCGCTGCCCACCGAGGGGACAGCCGGGGCTCGCTCCC
>JAVJGI010000063.1:66232890-66247072 GCA_035590275.1 Ibycter americanus
AGAGGGGGGAAGGGATGGATTGTCTATCTTGGATTAGCGAAGTGGAGCTTTGTATTCTTCGTTTTCCTCCCCATTTTCTGCCATTTCCCCCCATCCCCCCTATCCGCACACCCGCTTTCCTCCTCCCAGCCCCCACCCCCCCGAAGGTTTCTCATCCCTTGACGAGAAAATTCTGTGTTACATCCTGATGGCTCTGCGGCTTTTTTTTTTAGTGCATCACAACAGTGGCACGATGACCTTTGCTTCATGCCACACAGATTCGGGTTCCCGATAGGACTGTGACTGCAGCTTGGGCACATGTGCACACACTCATACACCCGTAGTCATGTACCTAGGACAAGCCGTGATTTAATTCCGATTTTTGCGTGTGCGTCTTTGTGTGTGCGTGTGTGTGGCTGATAAACATTGGCAGAGGGTAGGGAACGCAGTAAATGCCAAAGGCACGTCCATCCATTTCGCCAGCCTCTTTTGCCGCGCTCTTTTCCTGGACATTGTGTCACACATCATGAGATTTTGTGTTGGGGAGGGGTGTGCCCTATGTGGATGGCAGGGGCCTCAGGGTTGGAGGGAGTGTATGCGTACTGGGGAGGGAGGAATTGGGGGGTGCAGGGAAGGGAGGGGGGGGAATGGACCTGACAATGCTAATAACATTATTTTGGTCAAATGAACGTCTGGTGATAATGATTCAGATTAACCATCCGTGAAATACATGCTTGCGACACACTGGAATAAAGGTTACTCCAGGGAGCTCCGGCAGAGCCAGGCATGCTCCAGGGAGTGAGCCGTCCCCTTGATGGGGGGAACAAAATTCATAAGCACCCCAGGCCCCCTCCCTTCCCAATGCCTCCTTGCATGTCCAAGCTGGAGGGCATTGCGATGGAGAGGGGGTGGGCTGCACTGGAGCCAGAACCAAACAAAGCCTTCCCGCCTTGTCCTCCTGTGCCATCCTCCCTTGCCCTCTTTGAACTTATCCATGCTGTTGATCCAGACGATACAGGAATATCGCCATTTCCATGCAGTCCCTGCTGGAGGGTGGTGAATTGATGCGAAGGGGTGGGGATAGCTCCTTGTGTTTCTGTTGTAAGATATGCAGGAGAGCCACGGCTTTTTGGGTCCGAGTAGAGCAGGGAAAAGGCTGGGGTGGGGGAGCAAAGCAAGACGAGAGTCTCTTCCTCCCTCCCTCCCTCCCTTCCTTCTTTCCCCTATCTAGGACATGGGGAAGGGTCCGGCAAGCCTCAGCGGGTGGCTGCGGGTGACTGATGCGCTGGGGTGGGGCAGCTGAGGCAGTGAGAGGGAGGCTTTTCCTGGGTTTCAAGCAGGCCAGGACCCTCTCAAAGGCTCACAGACCTGCTCAGCACCCTCCTTCTCTGGGTGCAGAGGACCTCTTTGCTTGGTCACGGGCTGCTCACACCCAGGCAAAAGGCAGTCTCGGGAGGAAGGTGCTCTTGCGGTTCTACCAGCTGCTGCTTCTCATCTCTTGTGTGTGGCTGTGCCTGCTTTGAGGTCTCCATGTTTCTGGATCTTTCCAGTTCATGAAGCAATAGCAAAAGCTGAATAAATAGGTCTGTCCAGGGCTATTGTTGTTTGCCTTTTGCTTTTCCCCTTTTTCCCTGACCTTGAGGTGCAATGGTAGACTACAGCCAGGAAGATGGGGTAGGGGTGTGTCCTGTGCCCCACACTGTTGGCGTGGGTGATGCCCGGAGACATACTGCTTTCCCCCACTTCCCTGCTTTGTGCTCACCAAAACCAATCTTGCCTCAGCTGCCTATCTTCACCAGTAGTTACTTTTTGATCTCTCCCTGCCCTCCCTTATACCCCAGTCACTTCAGAAATGGTTGTCATGCTGCAGCTCCTGTGCTTGTAGGCCAGCTGTGGCTGCTGTTGAAGATGATGTGGTGGCCAGCTGAGCAACAGGCTGCGGGTGCTGCAGGGCCCACGTGCCTGCTCCCCCCAGAGATTGCCTCCCTGGTACTCTGCGGGATGAAGGTGGGCCCTGGCTTTGTGGTACCTGTATTTCCCCAGTGATTAAGGTACTAGTGTGTTCTTGTGGCACAGTGAGCCTCCTTTTATGAATTATTTGTTAGCAAGAATAGGAAAGGTTGGAAAAAAAAGCATTATTGTAGGTAAACTTCAACAATTGCGTTGTGAGTTTTGTAGCTCAGCAGTCCCTGACTGCGGTGCTTTGTCCTTCCTTGAGCTTGCACAGCCAGTGGAGGAGAGTGAGCTTTATGTGGTGCTGGAACTTACTCCTCACCCTGAATGATTTGTACCCTTGAAGTGAGAGGGGAACTCTGTTCCTGCAGAGCATTCGGAAGGTGGAAGTTGGTGCCAAGGGTGATTTCTGGTAGTGATGATGGTGGATTTTAAGACCTAAGTTTGTGCGCAAAAAAACAGATAAATGTGCCTTCTCCCTTCCTTACTTTCCTCCCTTTTCAAGCAAGTTACCAAGCCATCAGATGCTGGCAACTCTTACTCTTTTTGTGTTAGGATTGGATTTAAACCCTCAACGTAGAGGATGCTTTCAAACTGAGCAAGATTGTCTGGCATGTTTCTGGGAAGGGAGAACTTAGTCCCCTTCTTGTTGTAGCAGCAGTGGTGTTTCAGTGGATCTACTGAACTTCTCGCTTTTGTTTCTGTTGCCTCCTCTGGGCTCTTGGGTTTACCTGTTTTGAGAAGCAGAGTGTATTTCCCCCCCTTGATCTGTCTTCCTTTGCCCTCTCCTCAGCTCTGCGTTCTGGGCATTTGCAGGTGGATGTCTGGATAGCGGCTGAGCTGCGATATGCTGTGTCAAGGATAAGGACATACAGTGATCTGGCCAAGAACAAACTGAAGGAGCCAGAAGCTTTATGATGACCAAGAGCCAGGATAAGAGATGGCTTCTGACAATGATTCAAGACACACGGTGTTTAATTTAAGGGAAAAAAAAGAATTAACTTTATCTGCCCCTGCCCTCACCAGCATGAAGAGGAGACAGGCTTTATTTTGGGACTGTTGCCAATGCAGCTGGAGTCAGAAATTACCCAAATTTTGGTTAATCTTTGGAAATTTTTATCAGCTCTCTTCTCCCCCTCATCCCCCTCTTCTAGTTAATAGCAGAGTCTGTCAATCTAGCAGCCTTGGCTCTTAATTCATACAGCAAGTGGTGAGGAAGATATTTTTCATTTTGGAAACCAAGATGCTAGAGGGATTGGTAGCTTCTTGAAACTAGCATGTGGCATAATCTTGGGTCAGGTCATTTGCTTTTTCTTTTCTTTGGTTTCTCCTCACATGGGCATAGACAAAGGCAATTCATGTATGTAAAGGACTCTGAGAATCAAAGATGGTGTTTTGACCTCTCACTGCCAATCCAAACAGCCAGACCAAGACATGTTTGCAGAAGGGCAGCATGGGAGAATTTTGTTCTGCCTTTCTTCTTGTTATGGGCAGTGGATGGCATTTTCAGTGCTTTTGTGTTTGTACCCTTTCCCCCCTACCCCCCTTTTTTGGCATGGAAAAGTCATGAGGTTGGCTTGGGCGAGCCCGAGTATGGTTTTACTGAGGTCTAGCAGGGATGAACTGCAGTGTCCCTGTAGTGGAATGCTTGAAAAGTTGAGCAATAAAACTCCTAATGGAAATATGCCGGTGAAGTTGGAAGATCTTGTGTTCTTCCATAAGGAAAGGTGGGGATATGATTTCTCTTGTTGCCATTCCCAGAAAAAGGCACTCTCTGAGCACTGTGGGCAGATGTTGGGAGGTGTACACCATGCAACCATCTTGGGAGAGTCCTCTGTCTGGACTAAAGCCTGCAGCCTCTTGGGACTCTGGGCTGCTGCAAGCATTGCTACGTGGCTTTGCAGAGGCTGGCAGGGGTGTGCTCACAGCCGTCAGTTCAGCTCGTTCTGAAGTGTGGCCCCTTGCTATAGAGCAGGGCCTTCATCTGCCTTGCTTCCCCACGTCTCTTAGAGCTTTTCAGTTGTCAGCCCTGTGCCTGAATTCTCTCCTGGGTATGCTCCCCTGCCTGTTTCTTGTCTGCTGGCAGCAGGAGTGAGCCAGGGTGTTGGGAAGGGAATGTCAGGGATGAGGGGGACTCTGTCAGCATACCTGTCGTCTCTCAGCGGTGTGCTCAGCTCCTGTCCTTTCCAAATTCCTTTACTCTGCCCTTGATGGTGAGGGACGGCTTGTTTCGAATACAATCTGCTTGTGTCATTCCTGGCCCTGCCGCTTGTCATCCATCACATCATGGGAACTAATTAACACTAGTGGCTTTGAATCCTGGGAATGACAGTTCTGGGATAGTAGACTCTTTCAAAGATCCTGATGTTTCTCTTCATAACTAGGGCAGCCCAGCCCAGGAGTTCATGGACTCTGTTGTCTCTTGTCTGCTGCACCAACCCTGTAGTGAGGGTGCCTGTGTAATTAGCAGGGAGGGCACCCAAGGCCTAGGCCTGCCTCATAATGCCCTTGACAGTGCTGCAGCATCCCCTGCATCCAAGTACCTCCCAGCAGCCGGATGAGAGCCAAGGAATGGGATAGAATAATAATTGATGAGGATAGGGGGAGGTATGATGTAAACCTTTTGAAGCTGCTGGTAGCTTCTCTACTGCCCTTTTGGGTACATACAGCTGTGCGTAGTCCTAGAATCTGCTTGTGAATTTGACCCTGGGACTGTCTGCTCATGGCAAAGCATACTGTCCTGTGTCCACTGCACTGCTCATCCTATTGCTGTGTTGATGGGGGGTGTCGTCAGGGGAATCTGTGTGCTGCTCCCATGGAGATGACAGGATTAAAGGTGAGGTGTCGGTCATACTGAGAGGCTACACAGCCAGTACTTGCTCCCCTTCTCCCTGTACTTTCTCTCCTTCCTACTGTTGTGAACCACTTCTAAGGAGGGGAAGAGTCCCATGGGGATGGAAAGGAAGCTAACTAAGCAAGAATACGATGTTTGCTGGCAGCTGAAGGGGGATGAGGAGAGAAAGAGCTCTCCAGTGGGGTAACTGTCTGATGAGGCCGGCTGCATCTGCAGAGCAGGGAGGTGCTGGCTTCATTTCAGTCTGCTGTTGCAGCCCATTTTTTTTTTTTTTTCCCAATAATGTGTTAATTAAACATTGATTTCAGGGGAAAAAGGAATCTGCTTGAACTGCAGAAACTAAATGGAGTGTGGAGGAACGGGATCTGGTGAGGGATGTGTGGAAGGACCTTCTGTCAGCTGTCTTCATGACCAGTCATGGAGGAAAGAAAGGAAAGGACTGAAGAAAAGCCTCTTCACCTTAAGTTTAGAGTCCTTCACTCTTCTTAAGGGGGAATCCTGTTTCTTCTGTAACCACACAGTTTTCAGCTGATGTGTGCTAAGGAATTACCATGTAGCCAACTGTATTTTCTTACAAAATATAAGTAATGAAATACTTCAGTTTTATTAAAAAGCAAAATTGAAGAGAGATTTTTCAAGGCATGTTATCATTCAAGAGGCTTTCTGTTCAGTTTGGCACTCTCCTGATTTTCTGCTTATGTAGTTACTGTTGTATCTATAAATTAATCAAGCTGCGGTGCAAGTAAAGGCACCAGTCATAATGGTGAACTTGCTCTCATTACTCGCAGTTATCTAGTAGCTGAACTGACCTTCATTTACTGCATGTGGGTAAGTCAGTCACTGAACACAGGTATAAGATAGTGATGTGCACATTTAACATTTTCTCTTCTGGTTCTCAGAGCACTGGAAGGTGAGACAAGATTGTGAAATCTCCCTCCCTTGCTTGGTTGAACTTTCTTCTGTTCATTAGACTGGAAGAGCCAGTGGGAGGCTATGCTGCCCTCTTTTTGTGCTTCCACGTGTTAGGGATGCATAGGGAAGATAAGAGGCCTTGCTTGAGCCTGAGATCCTATCTGGAATAAACCTCTCTGCTGATGTGAGCAATGTATTCTTATGGCATTAAACAGTTTGATTTGAATTATTTTGACCACTGTGCTTTCTGTCTTCACTAGTTCTGGGAAATAATGGAAAGGAGGGGATAACCTGTCTGACCTTTCTGAGCATTGTGTTAAGTCTGAATTAAAGTGATCTCGGTCAGTTCATGCAATAAGTGAAATGGCAGCGTTATTCTGAGAAGCAGCCTGTCCTGGCTGCTAAATTCCTTTCCGCACTATCTGCAATATCACACTACAGAAGTATCTGCTGTAGCATCAGGACACATTTGAAAAGGAACAGCCGTGGAACAACTGTTTTCCAGGAAGATTTTTTGACCTGTTGATGGCTGGTGAAACCCTCAGAATCACACAGTGGTTGAGGTTGGAAGGGACCTCTGAGGTTCATCTGATCTGACTCCCTGCTTAAGCAGGGCCCCTAGAATGGAAAAGGTGACCATGTTCAGATGGCTTTTGAATATCTTCAAGGAGTGAGATACCACATCTTCTCTGGGAAACTTGTGTCAGGGATTGGTCACTCCCACAACAAAAACATGTTTCCTGATGTTCAGACAGGACCTCCTGTGTTTCAGTTTGTACTCATTGCCTCTGGTCCTGTCACTAGCCACCACTGAAAAGAGCCTGGCTCTGTCATCTTTATACCCTCCTTTCAGGTATTTATTTATGTTGACAAGATCCCCCAAGTCTTTTGTCCTCCAAGCTAAACAGTCACAGGTCTCCCAGACTTTCTTCATATGAGAGATGCTCTTAGTCCTCTTCATGGCCCATTGTTGGACTCTTCCCATTATGTCCATCTCTTTCTTGTACTAGGGGGGCCAGTACTCCAGGTTTGGCCTCACCAGTGCTGAGCAGAGGGGAAGGATCCCCTTCTTCAACCTGCTGGCAACACTCCTAATGCAGCCCAGGATACCAGTAGCTGCCTTTTGTGCAAGGGCACATTGCTGGCTGATGTTCAACTTGGTGTCCACCTGGGCTCCTAGGTCCTTTTCCACAAAGTTGCTTTTCAGCCAGGTGGCCCTCAGTGTGTACTAATGCATGACCCATGAACATCACTATAGTGGTATGGAGTGCAAGCAGAGCAGGCAGGATGGCCCTTAATTATTAACTTAAGAAGCAGAAGTCTGCAGTTCTTTCCTGGAATCTGTCAAACCAGTTTTTCATACTAGACATCACTTTCTCCATCCACTGAAAATTCAAAGTTATAGTTTGTAAAACATTACGAATTCCTCGAAAAGAAGGCTTCATGTATCGGAATAGAACAGAATAGTTCCAGTTGGAAGGGACCTACAATGATCATCAAGTCCAATTGCCTGACCACTTCAGGGCAGACCAAAAGTAAAAGGATATTAAGGGCATTGTGTAAGTGCCTCTGACAGGCATGTGGCATTGACCCCCCCTCTAGGAAATCTGTTCCAGTGTTTGGTCAGCCTCTCTGGAAGTGTTTCCTAATATCTGGTCTGAACCTTCCCTGATGCATCTTTGAACCATTCCTAAATGCCGTGCCACTGAATAGTGGGGAGAAGGGATCAGCACCTCTCTCTCCCATTCGCCTCCTCAGTAAGGTGTAGAGCAATGCGATAGACTCTCAGTCTCCTTCACTCCAGACTAGACAAATGCAGAGTCCTCAGCCACTCCTCGTAGGACGTGCCTTCCAGCCTCTCAGCCGCTTTGTTACTCTCCTCTAGATGCATTCAAGTAATGTCCTTCTTAATTTGTGGGAGAGGGATATTCCAGTTTATTTGATTGTTCTGTTACTATGGCCAGTTACATGCTGCAATCTTTTTGTAGACCATGAAGAAAAGAAATTTTAAATTATTGATTGTTCTGTTGTTTTGACAGAGATGGGGGAATGCAGGAATCCTGTGATTAAACTCAGGCCAGCCTTCTCAAGGGACTCTGTATGCCTGATGCTGTATTGAAGTCCTGGGATCAAAATCTGTTGGCTTTTCTGGTCAGCTCATGCAACACTTTGAAAGAGAGTATGATACAATATAACTTCAGGTATATGCATTTAAAATACCTACTACATATTTGTGAATCAAATGTTAAGGGCTTTATGGGAAAATACAAGGAAATAAGTTGATCCTGTGTGTAATTTCATGTAAATCATTAATCAAATACATATTGAGGGAGTATCTAACAATAGTGGACCAAAAGACATAATTTTGTTGAGCCGGGTCTTAAGGATTTAGCTCAATATAATTAGTTTCTTAAATGTGTCCCTTGTCTTCCTTGTTGGTTGATGTGACCTAGTTAATGAGTTGCTAGAAGCTCTGTTTGGTACTAGCTTGGGTCATAGAGCGAAATGGTGCCTGGGATGTTGCAGTACTTTTTTGTCAGAGGGTTGCAATTTCATTGAATAAATGCGTTTTAGGAGACTGGAGTGAGCTACGGTTTGTTTACTAAGCCACAGTGTACAGTAGAAATGCAGAGTGAAAAGGGAGTAACAAATTGATAGGCTTTTGATAAGATAGTAACTCTTCTAAGAAGTTTACCTGATCACAGCAGTTCTTCCTTCCACGTTCTTTTTGTTGCTGATGTGTAACATGAGGCCGGAAGCTGATTTGCTTTCTCGGCACAACATAGGTCATATACCTATTAAACTGCAAAATGGTCTGAATTCAATAAGAAGAAATTTATTAAAGACAAATGAAAAGTACTGCACTTGGGAAGGTGAAATCAAATACCTACATGTAAAATGGGGGATAACAAGCCAGGCAACAGAACTGCAGAAAAGGTTCTGGGAGGCACTACAGTGAGTCAGAGACTGAACGTGAGTCAACAGGGTGGTGACGTTGCAAAAAAGCAAATCTCATTTTAGGGTATATTTAACAGGAATGTCACGTGTAGCACACAGGCAGTAGTTTTTCTACTCCAGCAGCTGCTGCTGAAGCCATAGCAGAGCACTGCATCCAGTGTGAACAGCAAAACCAGAAACAGTGGAAGGAGATGAGGAGAGGGCAGCCAGAGCAGTGAGCGCCACCTGCGAGGAGAAGCTCCAAGAACTGGGTTGGTTTAGTCTAGAGAGAAGATTGATGAGGGACATGAAAAGTCTTCCAATATTTAAAAGCTTGTTTTAAGAAGACAGTGATTAATTGTTCTCTGTGTCCACTGGGAATAGGACAAGAAGTAATCAGCTTAATTTGTAGTAAGGAAGATGTGGAGATAGGTGCTAGGAAAAGCTTCATGAGTGTTTGGATAGTTAAGCATGAAAACAGATTCCTGAGAGAGGTTGTAGTGCCCTCATCACAGGAAGTTTTAAGAGCAGATGAGGCAAAGAGACATCAGATTTTATCTAGGTTGTTTTATTATAGTTTTGACCAGTTCAGAAGGGGAATGGGCTGTCTGAACTCCTGATGTCTGGTCCCAACACCTCTCGCACTCCCTGAAAGGCAGGCTTCTCCCCTCACTCGCTGTTGTGGTGGGAGCATGGGGAGGCAGGGCCAGGGTGAAACACTCGCTCTGCAAATGCCCCTGAAGCACCTTCCATGCTTCTGGCACCATCCAGCTTTACAGTGCATGTCCCCAAAAAGCCTGAGGGAGCTTGTGCGTTTGGCAGTGTCACATTAGCATCCAGCACGGTAAGCCTTTCTATTTCTGCAGATAACGAACAAGCAGAGGGCTGGCCTGGCTTTCTGTAACCTTGTAACTAGGAAATGGAAGTTACTTGAGACTCTTATCCTGGTTACCGATTAATTTACACTGGGAAGATTTGGAGAAATGATTTGGAGATAGAAAAGAAGACTTACACTTCTGCTTTCACCTGTTAAAAAATGCTGCAGGTTTGTATGGTGTGTCACAGTCACTACAAGATGATTTTTCTGTGCTCTTCCATCAAATGTAGTGGACAAGGGCAAAGGATTTTCCTCTTTGCAACATCTTTTCTTCCAGTTGCCTAAAGCAGAGTAGTGTGGATTAGGCATTGCAAGGAGGTGCGTTAGCACCCCGTGGACTTGAGAAGAGAGAACCTAACACCTGATTCAGTAAAGACATATACTTCAGTACTTATGAAAGGGGTTCACGGCACTTCCAGAGAGGAAGATGTTACTCTGGGAATGGGGCTTTTCTTCCCTGAGGGTTCAGCAAAACCTTTCAGTGGCTACTAGTAAGTAATCCAAGACAGACTATGTGGTGTGTTACTTCTGTCTTTTCCTGAATCTTAGATTTATGTGAACAGCCTGTCTGGAGCCAGCTGGGCCTAGGAGTGAATTTCTGAGCATCTCCAGTGCAGACAGCTGGTTCCCCTAACAAACCTTCTCAAAGAAGGAAGCTCCTTCATTTTGGTTTAACAGAACATCCAGGAATATATGCTTGTTGAACTTGGACAGTGTTGGGCTTGGCCACTATGTGTGTGCACAGTTTATGATATAACCATTTTCCGCCTTCTTACATAAACTTGTAACTGCAGTCTCTTGCCATTCTTCAGAGTGAGTGGAGGATGAAGATATTATCCTCTACTTCTTGGCACTAGAAGTGAGTCAGGTTTGACACACAAAAGTAGGAGGCAACAGTTTGTGTGTAGGAAGCTTGTTCTGTCCAAGGAAAATCTCAGGGTTATATGCAGGGTGTTAGTCCTGCTGCACTGCAAGGCTGGTATCTTCTTCTGGAGCTGAGTTCACACACACTCACCATTTGGAGCATACGGAGAGCTCAGCAGATTCAGGCCTCAAGGGATGACTGGTGAAATGGTTGAAGGTAGGTTGGGATGGAATTATTTGTTTATGAGGCCCCATATTGCACCAAGTAATAATTGTTTATGAACAGTGCTGGGAAGTCAGAAGGGAAACATTCCAACCCAAGGAGATAGTAAGATATAACCTAATTATTGTTGTTGTTGTTATCCGTGCCTATTGTGGTAGCACCTACACAATCCTTGTTCATACACAGGGCAAAAAATGTTCCCTGCCCCAAAGAGCTAGGAAGCTAAGGATGAAACAGGAGACAACAGATGGACATAGATAACTGGGGGAGTACAGAAAAACAAAGATTGGTCAGCAGAACGGGTGGTATGATAGCATGTTGACAGCTTAACTGTTTTCAAGCTTTCTGTAGGCATGTGGCAAAGGATTACAACAATAATTCAAGCTGTGGCCTCTGCTTTGGTGTTTTTGTGTTTGCATCTTCCATCTGTTTTATTTAAACAGCTTAATTCTCACTTGATGAGGTTTTTGTGTCCCAAACCTTCCCATCACTCATCTGATGTAGTTAGGGAGACACACTAGTCCAGCAATGAAGTGTCCACTACAGTTTTTAAGAGAAACAGGTTTTTTATTATGGAAAGAGAACGAGACAGTAAGCACAGGATTTTGATGCTGTGTATTTAAAAGGATGCTGGGAAAAGACTGATGGATCTCGGCAGTATAAATATACAGAGTAAGTGGCATAATGCAAAAGCTTTGTTAGCTGAAGTGTTGACTCACCAAGGTGGTGTAAAAACCAATGCTGTTAATAGGCAACAATTTTGTACATATAGGTTATGTCCTTGGTGCTGTATATTGGTGAGTGCAAGAGTTCCTGAAAGTGTGGAGGGCTCTGTTGCAGCTGCACAGTGAGCAGTCATTCCAGATGTGTGGCTGTACCACGCTGCTGGGGAACTTAGGCATGCTTGGCTTTAGGGGCTCTGCCTATGCCAATGGCTGCATTCACACGTGTGTCTTGTTTTGGGTGTTACCTTGAGAGAGCCACAAAGTGCGGGATGGACATCAGGTAATTTTAGGGTGTTCTTTCTGAATTTGAATTGTATCAAGTAACATTGTGTGGTGCCATGATGTCCTCTCTTTTACTGCGTTGTTTGTTATCATCACATAGTATGCCAACATCAGGCATATTATGAATGTGTCTCCTGTTAACCCTTGTGTTGCCAGTACCCATCTCCCACTTTGGACTGCCATTCCATTGATTGTTCAGCAGCACAGAAGTGACTGTGGGACATTAGATGCAGCTGCATGTTTTATAGTGTGTGTGTAATGGTGAGTAGTTAAAACGGTCTAAAACTTTGTTTGAACTTTCAGTCAAGTCTTACTTGAGTAATTCTAGGTGAAGTGGTTTCCAGGAATCCTCCAATACAGACAAACTGCAAAATTATGGGACCTTTACTGCTAGAACACATTTTTGGGGCAAGAATTTATGGAAAAGGGAGTTGACAGTTTTGGGGTTTATTTCTGGCTCTACTACAGAATTCTGTGGACCTTTGGAAACAAGTAATTAAAAGCACTGTAGTTTTTGGCTTGTAATGTCTCCACGCTTCAGTTCATCCTTTATGCTTACTTAATGGATGGTGAGGTTTCACAGCTGCTTGTAGAGTTTTTAGGTTAGGAGCTGAAGAGCATGGAGAATGAGGACCACATATTCTGCTCTTGAGCTGAATATACCCAGCTTTCCCAGCTTCTTTCCTTATCATGCTCTAGCCCCTAACCATCAGGATGGTTCTTGCAGTGGTGAAAGATAATCATATACTGAACTTTGTTGGCAGAAGCATAGACAGCAGAACAAAGGATGGGATTATTTCCCCATAGTCAGCACTTGTGGAATCACGTCTATTTACTGTGCCCAGTTCTGGCCTCCCCAGTACAAGAAAGACATTGACAAAATGCGGTAGGTCTGGCAAAGAACCCCTAAGGACAGTTACCCCTAGTAACTGGCTGCTGTTGGGTTATTGTACCACTGACCACTAGCCTTTGAGTGCAGTGGTCCAGTCAGTTTTCCACATGCTTTGAAGTACACCTATCTGGTTCTAGCTGTCTATAAGTCATGAAATCATAGACTATCTTGAGTTGGAAGGGATCCATAAGGATCATGGAGTCCAGCTCCCTGCTCCTTACAGGATGACCTAAAACTAAACCGTATGACTAAGAGGATCATTCAGATGCTCCTTGACCTCTTGACAGGCTTGGTGCCGCCTGCTTCCCTGGGGAGCCTGTTCCAGTGACTGACCACCCTCTCACTGAAGAACTTTTTCATAATGTCCAGTCTGAACTTCCCCTGGTGCAGCAACATACTGATGTTTACAATTGTATTATTGGAGACTCTTTCAAAAGTTGTGCTCTCCTTTTCTTCATTGGGCCTGCCATCTTATCACAGAAGGTTATCTGGCTGATTTTTTCCCTTGGTAAGTCCATGTTGTCTGTTCCAAATCATTGTATGCCTGGAAATGTGTTCCAGGAGGATTTGCTGCATAACCTTCCTTGGGACTGATGTTAGGCTGATCAGTCTCCAATTCCCTGAAACTTCTTTCTTGCCCTTTTTGAAGACAAGTGCGACATTTACCTGTTCCCAGTCATCAGGAGTCTCCTCCAATCACTGTGATCTTTCCAGTGTGACCAAGCATGACATCACAGTGACATCAGCCATTGTTGCATCCATCAGTGCTGTTGGGGCGTCTTGTGTGGTCCCAGGGACTTGATTATGCTCTGTTTCCTTAAACAGTCCCTAATTCAGTCTTCCTCTGCTGCGGGTAGTTTTTAAGTCCCCTGGATCCTTCCACTGGCCACATAGAACCGGAAAGCTGAGAACAGTCCTTGCCAGTGAAGAGCAAGGTAAAAAGGCATTGAGGACCTAAGTGTTTTCCCTTTACCGCTAGTTCCCTGTCCCGTTCAACTTTGGGCCCACAGTTTCCTTAGTCATCCCCTGGCTACCAGTGTGAATTTAGAAGCCCTTCTTGCTGCCTTTCACATTTTGTGAATTTTCATGCAATTTCAAGCTCTTCTAATTTTCATCCTTACATGCCGAGGCAGAGTTTCAGTATTGCTCCTGGGGAGCACACCCCCACTTCCACCTTCCATTTGCTTCCTTTTGTGTTTGAGCTCTGTCAGGAGTTTCCCGTTCAGCCATCTGCTTCTTTCCACACCCACCTGACTTCCCAGACATTGGACTGCTCTTGTGCTTTCAGGATTTTATTCTTTAAGATCAACCAGGTCTCCTGGGCCCCTTTGCTAGATTATCCAATGTAAGTGTTCAGTGAATGATTTCTTAAAGCTCTCCAGTGATTCTTCTGTCACCATAATTGTGCTGGGAAAATGGTTCTGTTTGTAAACTGATTTATATGTCATTTCAGATTTGGTTGTTCTTCCCTGTAATTTTTGTCTCTCTCCATGTTAAACACGTTATACCTCTTCCCTCTATTTCCATGTAAGTTTTTTCTGTCTGCTTTATAGCCTCTTTTTGTCGGACTCTGTCCAGATGTTTTCATGTGCTTTATTTGATGGTGGGTTTTTTTGGTTTATTTGTTGTTGGTTGGGGGGGGGGGGGGGGGGGGGGGGGGGGGGGGGGGGGGGGGGGGGGGGGG
>JAVJGI010000063.1:66247117-66271176 GCA_035590275.1 Ibycter americanus
AAAAGGGCAGGAGGCACAAACGTTTTTTTTTTCCCTCATTCTGCCATTGAGTTATTTAATGACAAAAGCAAATTACTATCTCTATTTCTTATCTCTAAAATGGGTCTCAAATTCAATAGAAGGAGTTTAAATTCTTTTTGTTGAAGATCATAGACAACAGACAGATTTATTTAATCACATTTAGTACACTCTTCATCTTAGGATTGGTTTGAGATTCTATCCCAAACTGTTCTCTCAGTTAATGGTTGTCAAACTTATCAGCAGATGCTGCCAACCTTCAAAATTCTGTGCTGTGCACCATGTACCTTTATCCTCAGACTTCTAATAATGTTGCTGTTGAAAATCCACCTGAAACCATACTGTGGACTAACTACAGATTAATTACTAAGAACCTGATGATTGCCACATATTTAGAAACTGAACTAATCAAGTTACGTATTCCTTGTAACAGTGTTGCCAGCCCTTCATGGAGATTCTGTGCAGTTGCTCAGAACAGTAGACACAGGTTCCTTGTTTCAACTCCCTTCTCCTGCAGCCCTCCTATGATTAAAAGAATGGGCATCTATCAATACTCTAGTCCTCCAGACTCTATGAAGAAAAATGCAACTGTAATTGTATGGAGGGGAGTCCAGTTTTAGTGACTGTTAAACTAATTACATTATTGTAGTCCCCAGCCATACACAAGAATCTTGTGTGTGGTGCTGTCCAAATGTAGAACAAAGGGTTTCTCTAAAGCATGCCTCTCTGTGGCCTCTAATAAAGGTATTTTTCTATAGTTGATTGAGTCTCAAGTACTGCACCCAGACAGAATATCCCAGAAGACTAACCTGCAGGAAGAAGTGAGTGAGAGGAGTACTTGTTGGTAAACTAGAAGCACACCCTGATACCAAATGCCTGTGTGCTTCCCAGTTCAGGTATGCGTTGCAAAGAGCAGAAAGCTTAATTTAGAAAAGTTTCTAGATCAGAAAATTACTTGTATCTTCAGATAAGTCTCTTCTGGAATGAATAAGGTTGAAGAGGGGTATGCTGAGTGCTGCAGAAATGTGCTATGACAAGGTGTTTAAAGGCGGTATCTGAGCATGCACACAATAGTAAAATGTTGGTTAAACCCCTTAGTTAATCTTGTCTGGATACTGGGCTTTCTCTTGTACTCCTTTCCCTGCACTAGGTGGTCATGGTGAACGGTGGCAGTACATGGTGTGCACCTGTATGTCTGTAATATCTGGTTTTATAGTAGCCTTGCAGAGAGAGCAGAGAAGACAGGCGAGGCAGCCTTTGCTTTACATCTCTGCTGAAGTCAACCACACAGTACTTATTCTAATGCTGTTGGTGTTGTGTCTAATCTCAAACGTGAGCAGACATAGGGCTTAGTAAATTGATGACCTCACTGTCTTCCCATCTTTCTCTCCTGGTAGTTAGATGGCTAAGAGGCTCAGGCAGTGATAAAGCTGGAAAACTCAAGCTCACCTAAATAAAGCTTGCATTTTGGGTGGCATACTATGATTAATTTCTTCCCTGAAGTCCTGCTTCAAATGCTAGTGAGACCATAAGTGAAAAAGGCATGTGGATGTCTTCATGTGAAGGTCTTCATATGAAGTTATTCCCTGCTTGGTGTTTATCTCAATGGCAGAAGCAGCCTAGGAAATTTGGTGTATGGCAGGCCTAGGAGAATCAAGAGGATTGTGAAGAAGGGTTGTGGGAGAAGATGGGTCATGGGCTGTTTGGCACACAGCTCTCCCATACTTTCCCAAAAACCAGTCAGGCATGTGCTCAGACACTTGCAAAGTATGCACACTTGCACACTGTGGTTGCACGCTCTCCCTGAACTCTCTGCCCCTGTGCCAAGATGGCACTTGCTGGCTCCTGCTGTGATAATATCTGCTGGCTTCTGCCTGTACTCTGCACAAGTGAAGCCCTTTGTGGAACTGAGGCTCATGCTCACTGTGACAGTGTTTTCATAAGGCTCAAACTTTTATTCTCCACCTCGTTCCTTTGAACTCTGCCCACTGCTCCGTGAATACTAACACCAGCCTATAAATTATCCAGCAGGGCTCTGGCACTTTAGCAGCCTGTTTTCTGTGGCATGCATGCATAATCGATCCAGGAGACTGCCTCTGCTTTTAACTTGGGTGTTTGCAGAGACCTTAGACTTTCAGAGTTTTCAATCACAGCTGCCTGTATGTTTGTTCTGTTCTCTGCCTGCATTCTGTGCTACCCACAGACACACCTTTTCATCTGGCTGGGTAGTATGTCATGTCACAATGTAACCTGTCATAAGTTTGGGGGTGATGCTATAGGCAACCTTCCTGCAAGGTGCGGCAGCAACAGGTCACTGGAAGCAACTGTCATGTGGAGTATCATGCATCAGACTTTGAAAAACTCCACCCTGACTTACTACTTGGGGGTTGAGGGTGTGCATATCTTTGTCCCTTAATGTGCTTTATCGGTCAGCCTACTGAGCAGGTGCCACTCTCCATTTCTTCTCCTCTTTTCTTCTCTCATTTTCCAGGTGAAACTCTTAGCATCATAAATGCTGCCTCTGTGACTCATTGCTCTTAGCTTTAAGTAGCTGGAAGTTGCCTTGCACAGTTGCCTGCTTACCGTGTGTAGAGTTTGAACTCTGAAGAGGTAAATGGCTGCTCTAGTACTTGGCTGCTGGGGTTAGCTCCTTTTGCCTTGGAACTTCTCAGTGTCCTTACTTAGCTCTGTCAACAGCCAAATGTCTCAGCTGTATCTTTTTTCTCTGTTTCTAGGGATAAGTTGTCCCAGAACAGTCAGCCCAAACCTTTGTCGGAACTTCAAATAGAGTCGGCCTTGATTATGAAGGGTTCACTTATCTCTTCTGATCAGTTCTTAGTAAGCCACCTCCTTAACACACCATCATGAACCCCTGCAAAAAGGTTTGGTAATTTCTTCCTGTATGAGCAGTCAGTTTCCAGTGAAAGATCGTGTTATTTGTGAGGAGGAGGAGACAGGGTATGGGTTTGGTGTTTGTGTGAATTAGAACTGGCAGTGCTAAGGACTCAAAGAAGCAAATGGAGGAAGTTAAAGGAGTCTAATAAATGATTTAACTGTAGAGCTACTGGAGACGTGGTTGGGGCTAACAGCATAGATGGCAGTCTGGTAGCAAAAGAAGCCAAAAGAAGTGGGTGGAGAATAGGTAAGAAAAAGGAAATTTTAAGAGCAAGAGAGAAAACCATGAAGAAAATTACCAAGCTTTCAGTGAGGCAAAAGGATATAGGGAAGCAGGAGAGGCTGGGAAGGAGAAGGACTAGAGAAAAAGTTTGTGGGTGAAGAAAGTGAATATTGAGCAGAGGGTAGCTTCCTGATTTATGAAGTGTGCATCTAACAGAGCTTCATGTGTGTGCTGACCCCACTGACATCTGCACAAACTGCACAAGAGCTTGGCCAGCTTGGCACAGAAAGGGAGAGACAGGAGGCAGCACTGGACCAGGTGCCTGGAATGAGCAGAGGGGGAAAGGAGACAATCTCTGGGAAAGGAAGAAATGCCAGGCAGTGGGTTGTATGTGAGGGAAGCGTGGGGAAATGCGGAAGGGAAAAATTAAGTGATGAGACTCCTTTTGAGGAGGAACAAAATCCCAAAAGAAATGCAATGCTTTTAATATTTTTATTCTTTGATGTAAAAACAACCCCCAAAACATCCAACATGACTTCCCCTTAGGTGTCTGATTGGAGAGGTAGGTTGCAGAATGAATCATAGATGTCTCATGTTTCTAGGGTAGAGTGTGTCAAAAAGCAGATCGCATGCTTTACTGAAGTAAGAAAAAAGAGACTGTAGTCAGTATTGACACTGTCTGTTGAATGTTGAATATGTTTTTGTGCCTGATGGGAAATGTGTGTTTATTTGAGGCAGAGGATTTTCAGTGCATGTGTGTTGTTTAAGGGGTGCCCAGCAGCTTCATTTTACTTAGCTGAAAAAAGAAGTGGTCTCCTTGGGCTCGCTTGCTAATATTTGAGTTTCTGCAGTTACATTTCCATATGTATTCTTCCTTTCCTGTTTGGATGGGTCTAATCCAGCTCAACTAACGGGGGATCTGACTGCTTACAAGAGAAACAGTAAAACTGACTTGACACAAAATGCTGCAAATACATGAAGAAAGCATTTAGGTGAAGGGCATTTTCCCTTCTAATCCTTCAGTTTTATTAATCTTAGGTGTTGCTTGTAATGGTAGCAGATAAAAAAGTACTCAAATAGAAAAATGATTTTTTTTTAATTGTTAGTATCCTTTAATGGAATATAATTTGCCAATGACAACTTATTTAGGACCCAAGACAAATAGCAAGAAAGCTTTGTAGGTTCTTGTTAATTTTAAATGTGCTTAAAATCAATGTAAGATCTGTTAAAAAACAAGTGCAAGCTTCTAAATTTTAAAGCCTGCTAGAGAAGAAGATGCCATTTTTTTGTTCAATTATTATCAACTGCCTTGATCCCACTCAGGTGGTTGGTTTTCTTTTTATATCAAACTCTGTGTCTATGGTGAAAAAGTTTGAGGAATCATCTCCTTTTGGCCCACTTAAATTATTGGACACGGTAATAATTCATAGCGAGCAGAAATACATGGATCAGCTACACAGAGGACTGCAGGAAATGAACATGTAAAGGCATTGTGAAGAAATGAGGGTGCAGGTTTGTATAGGATAAGGGGGTAGGGATAATGTTCCTTCTTTCATCTCATCTGCTCCTCAAATACTGCAGTCTGACCAAGTTCCTGGGAAGGACTCGACATGCAGCTTGCAACAGAAAGGACAAAACATGGATGCATGGATTATGGAGGGAAGATATTGTGGGTGCAGTCCCAGGTATGGACTCAAGATAGCATTATTATGGCATTACTCCTTCATTTCCCACTGTGGGTGTCTGCACCTCTCTTGTGGGATATCTGTTGCAGCCAGTCTTGCCCCTCTTTCCTGGGGCTGGCTGCATCTGCTCTTGGTCTATTTCCTTCTCTGGGGGAAGCTGTGAAGCCAGCAAGAAGATTCATGTTGGCCCTTGCCACTTTTCTTCTGGATGCCACTGCTTTTCAAAGCCCCTAATTACATTTTCTTTGGTGAAAACCAGGAATGAAAAACAAACCTTCCATCAAGCGACCAGCCTGAGGCTAGAATCTGTAATAGTGTATCCTCATCCCTCCCTGACTTCTCTGTATGGAGAGGGAGAGGCTTGTGCTTATCCTTGGAAGAGCTCAGCTTTCTCTGCTTGGTGCGATAGTGGAAGGTCTCTTGGGGAGCTGATGTTGGTTGGTAAATGCCTGCTGTGCGTGACGAGGAGGTGGAGAGGCTTGCTCTTTGGGAGTTGGTATGGGAGTGGGAAAGGAGTGAGGCCCAGCAACTCTACTGAGGGTAGTAAGGAAGCACAAAATTGGAATGACTTGGAAACAGCATATATAATGCCATTTCTTAGTCTGTGCAACAATTCTGTAAATTTAAAATACAAGATCTACCTGCTATGCCTCCTCTCTCTTCTCTGATGAAGGAGAGGAAGTTGAGCACGCAAGAGAACACTGTACATGCAGATTGAGACCTTGAAGACACCAGTGAGCATGTAAGTATGTTGAAAGAAATGAGGCCTGCAAGACCAAGAAATGTGTTCTTGAAGCAAGACTATGGAAAGACTTGAAAGCATACTGCCTTCTTCATCTGAGAGAGCTTTGTCATATCTGGTGGGATTTTTCTGTGCAAAGTAGTTGGTGAGGCTCCCCAACCTCCTCCTAATGATTGAAATCTGTTTTGTTGATAATAATTAGCACTATGCTGTCTTATTCTTCTCTGATTTAGTGGACATGGTTTGTTTTCATCCCCTTCCTATCCATTTCTTCAATACTGCCTTTCCTTCTGCATGAACAAAACCCAAAATGAAGCAATGAGGGCAGTAAGGATCTCTCTTCTGGAGATAGCAGGCATTCACTGTATTCCAGCAGGGAGAGCTCATGCAGAGATACTGGTTCACACATCAAGCTGATGGTTTAAAGAATTAATTGACCATCCCAGAGGAGAAGGAACAGGGCATGCCTTTTTGCCAGCAGTGCAGCTGCTTTTGCATTGGTAATGGCTTGATGAGGTGGACTTCAGCTGAGCATGTCTCCTGTTTCTTTGAGAGAGAGGGGAGATACTTCAGATTTGTATGAGCTCTCCTGGAGGTCAGCTGTTGAAATGTATAGTGGTGAATTATACACGTGCAAGATGTATGAGGTGAAGTTGAACTAGATACTTCTTGTCATGTTCTCTGGTTTCCATGTTTCTCTCTCTAGCCAAATGTTTCCTTTTGCTGAGGGCTGCGCTGCCTGTAGCATGTTCTTCTCATCTGAGGCTCAAATGACACTTGGTTTTTTGGCACTGCACCAAAACAAAGACATTTTTCTTCACTGGGGACTACGGTGCAACACTTACTGGGAGTAATGAAGTCAAGACTATGTGAGAAGAAAACGTATGATCCTTCCTTCAGTTCCTGTGAGATATATCATCCAAAGAAGTATATGGAGAAGCCAGCAGAGCCTTCATAGTAAAAGCTATGCTGGAGTGTGCCACCCTCAAAAACAGAAAGAAGCTGCTTCCCTGCCATCTGCTGGGTTTTTTTGTGTTCATGTGTCATGCCTGCAGTCTTTCATCCATTTAAAAAACTTTTTCCACCTGGTCTTTCTGCTGTGGGCACAGTGCTAAAGGGCACACCTGATTAGTGTACAGGGTCACCCCAGGAGACCTGGGTTAAGACTGAACCCAAGTCCCAGGCACAACACATTTGATAAGCTGTGCTTTTCCCCAAGGGGCTTTTTTCCCCATCTCACAAAATAGCTCTCACAGATTGGTGTGACTGATGTTCACTCAGGAGAAGCAAATGGTTTGAAGTCAAACAGGTTGGCATGGATAGTAGCAGAAGTGTTTTGGGATGGAGCCAGACAGTGAAATAGAAAGGCTTCAGGTTGTGTCTGCCATCAGTTAAAGGCCTGGGAGCTGTGGGTCAGCACAGCTTCCTTTTGAATTGTAGACCTTTATTTTCATTGTGATGGTGTGACTAATTTATTTATGTTGTTGTGGCCATGTTGTGTGTCACCTTGCCCCATCTGCCTTCACTGGGTATCCCTCATTTCCCAGCCTTCTTAATCATATTGAGAGCTGCCTTCTTTCTCAGATTAACTTGCCAGTGTTTACGTACAACAAATAGAGGAGGGTGGAGTAGTGATGTAAAATTGGGCAGCATTAGCTACCCCTCTAAGTAGAGGGGGAGAGTGTGTTTCCTTGGGCTGAGCTTGTTTTGCCTTCTTTTTCCTGCTGCTCACTCCTTCCTTGACAGTCCTCTATGGTGTTGTCTCCTTTAATCCTTGTGCAGCAAAGGTTAATGTTAATGCTGTGTGTGAGGGAAGGAGTCCCTGCTGGCACAGGAAAAGAATCATTTAATAAAAAAGTAACCATTGATCAGTGGCTCCAGTCGGTCAAAGGTCACTTATCGATCCATCTCTCGTTGTGAGCCAGGCCCTCTGTTTCAATGACCTAATTCCCAGGTAAGTTTCTCTGCTATTAGGCAGAAGTGGTGTTAGGAAACCCTGCCTCTTATAAGAATGTCACTTTTGGCATGCTGTGTCAGAGAAAAAAAAAGCCTTGCAGTAATCTCAGCTATCCATGCTTTAAGGTGCTCCCAGTCCTGCTTGTTTTGTACATTTGCTATCTCAAGGAAACCAAAAGTTGCAAGAATCACGGAGGTTAAATGTTCTTTTGCTGCTGGAGAAGTCTGTTCAGGCCAGAACTGAAGTACAGTAACAGCGGTAATGCAGAGGAAGGTAAGACACTTGTGAAGCTGTATTTGTTCCTTTTGCCCGAATTTAGTTTGAAAGAAGTAAGGACAAATATGAGAGAAGGCTCCAAATATCATCAAATTTTGTTAAAGGTGTCTGGCAGGCATTCCTCTTCCTTCTGGCCCTCTAATATGAGCTGTTGGAGGGCACACAATGAGATGTAAACATGTCATATTTTTGAGTGGTTGCAGAGAAATTGGAGAGCAGCATGTAATCCACTCACTTCAAGGGATGGCATTCACCAGCACTTCTAATATGATATCCCATTGGAAACCTCCTGAGATGTAAAAATCCTATGGGCTCAGCTAGCTGTGGTGCTTGTAGGAAGATAAGTTTTACAACATTCTCTGCAACTCCCATCCAGATGCTGGTTGCCAAAGGCTGCTGCACCCGGATGGGAGCGTTCCTGCTTGCCGTGTCTCTCACTTGTACCCTATTCCCATACAGCACAAATATACATAATCCAGTCTTTTGCATAGAGTCTTTTTATAGGCATACTAAAGATGGCATTAAAAATAAAGGACTTAATATATCCTTTGCTGCAAATGCTGCTACATGTAATATTCATATTGTTCTACAGTGCATGTGCACAGGTAAGGTGGGTAGCTCAAAAAGGCTGCAGCCTGCAAGGCGCATCTGAATGTGGAAAGAGCACGAGGAGCCAACGCCAGAAGGGTGTGGCATAAACTGACAGCAGTGGAAACTGAGATGGCATTTCATGACATGATGTTGTGAAGTTAATAGAGTTAACCAGGTTTTATGTCTTTATGTATAATTGCAGTTTCTGAAACAGGATGCAGAGGGTTGATCTGAACCAGGACAGGAAGGTCCTGGACTGGAGATGAAAAGTGCAAGTTTCTGTGGCAGGTTGCATCTGGTGTAGCATAGGCATCGTTGAGGCTTTGTCCTGTGCTCCAGAACTCCACAGAACACGGAGGAAGTTCACGTGCCTTTTGGAAATGCCCAGGTTAAACTTCAGGAAAAAAGAGCAGCTCCAAATTCCAACTTCAGGGCTTGTTTGGTGTCTTTGATTATAAAATATCCCCTGCCTTCAGCATCTAATAAAAAATTTAGGATAAAAAAGTACTTTCTAGCCTTACTGAAGCCAATGAAAATTGCTTCTGACTTCAGTAGAGCTGAATATTACTTTATTTCCCCTAATTCTTTGGATTAGATTAATCACCTTCTTCCCCCAACAAAATGTAGACTCTCTACATTAGAACTGTGTGCAGCTAAGAACAACGGTGATCGAGGGGGGATCTATTATCTGCTGCAACTGTGACTTCTGGCCTTTCTTGTTGTCTTGGTGGAGTAATGAACATCTCTGCTTTGTTTCTTTGCATCCTCTTCGCTGCTTTGCTCTTAGAGGTTGATATTTACCTCCTGAAGCATTTCTCCTTGAATGTCATACACCTCACTGGAATTTCACAAGACCTGTTGTGCAATAAATATATCGATACCCTCTGCAGAGAAGTACAGTTTATACAGTTGTATTTCACCATATGCTGTGAGTAAGTGGAGGTCACTGATTTTTGACTTCTTGTCTCTTGTGGGAGCAGGTATGTGTGGCACCCCTCTGATACTCCACAGGGCACAAGCTCTTAAATATCTGGTAGTGTGTGATGGGTGTGTGTGTGTGTGTCTGTCTGGGGTCTCTTCAAGCAGACGTGTAGAGTTACAGAAAGGCTATAAAATTTCTCTGGGGATTTCATTGCGAGCTGCTGGAGCGATTAATGAATAGCAGCAGGGCGCTATGTGGGTGTTTGCTCCAAGGCTGTCTCTGATTGTACAGGACAGGGACTTGCACTTTTTCACAGAAGAAAAATGGAACAGTAGTATTTTTCTTAGGGAATTTTTTTCTCTTTTAGAGTGAACATGCTGACTTATGGAACAGGAGTGCTGCTCCTCACTGGTGTGTGGGTGTCAGCTAAAGCCTGTACTACTGAGCTACTCAGTGCTATGGTTCACCACAGACTACATAGGTAAAGAAAGATTTTGGAGGAGGTTCTGCTCTGGCCCCTCTCAGGGGTACGTTATTTTCCATGTTTTTTGATGGTTTTGCGACTCTCAAGTGGCAGAGCAGATTGGAGTCCTTAAGTGACTTATGAAAGGCCGTCAGTAACTGTTGGAAATAACGTACTGAGAGCTGGTCCTTCTTAAACCCAGCTGAAAGTGAAACCTGTTTTAGTCTTTGAATTGAGAGAGTTTGTGGATTGGTTAGGTTCTTATTTAAGGTCCTGGAGTTTTGGGGTGGCTGGCTATGCCATGGAAAAGAATGCCTTGGAAGATGATAGAGGGGCAGGCCTGGGACTGGAAAAGGAGCTTAATTCTTTTTATTCTGACCATTTTGGGAGGAGGGAAGAGGAAATTAATTCCATGGCCAGCAGCACAAAGAACACAGAAATGTTGATATAAAGTGCTTTGTGGGACATGTGACATGAAGAAACACTTACTCTGTTTCCTGATGGGCTTTGTGCTGCTAGTACCCAGCTCTGGGGTTCAGAGTCTCCTTCAGTGGTGGAGCATAATGTTTATCCTCACAGCATCTGGTGCAGGCCAAGAAGCAATACTTGTGGAGCTGCTTTAGCAGTACCATGAGCTATCAACACAGTAATACATGGTTCTACAATGGTACCCTGGCAGGCCAGGGAAAGGAAACTGCAACCTTTTTCTTTTTCAGATTGAAAGATAGTGGCAGATAGTTTGTAGCTACACAATATAACCATTGGCAAAGCAAGTGGGGAATAGGATCCACCACTTCAGCTTTGGACAGCTTTTGATTGGTGAATTGTTCTGTTACCTAAAGAGAGCTTATGACACATGGTTCAGCATTGCTAAATTGGATAGTTTATTTTGAAAGGTAGTTGTTGCCATTAAGCTAAGTAGAACATCCAATTGATGACATACATTTTTAAGTTTGTGTTGTATTTTTAAAGCTTTTAATATGCATTAAAAAAAAGCCCCCAAACTAATCACAGGACATCTTTAACATGTCCTGGCCTGTATCATGACCTCTGGTCATGGAAGTGTCAGCCTTAATAGCTTTATCCATTTCCCTTCTGTAAAACAGAACTAGTGTTGTTTTAGCCCCTTTCCTGATGTTGAAGAGTTAAATTTTGTGACACATAGTCCATTGCTATAGATTAATGTGTGAGGCATCAGTTGATCTGACGGTCACCATCCTTGTGGATATTATTAGCTTATGATGAATATGAGGTAACCTCATTTGGCTTAAGCCTTTCTTATTGTGAGCTGAATTAAATTTGATTATTTGCTGTTGACCAAGAACATAGACCCGTGAACCCCTCAGTTAATGGGTGCTGTCTGTGTCAGCCACGGTGCCTTAACTGTGTGTCTATCCCACCAATACGTTACCCAGACCTTATACTCCTTATACTCCTCCATCCAGCACTGCCTTTTCTCCAGTATTTTTCCTAGCTTATAGTAAGAGATTTTTGCATCAGAGACTTAGTACAAACAAGCTGTGATTGACCTTTTAAACCAAACAAGCTTGCATGTTTCCAATATGAAGAGACAGCAGACAAGCCTCTGGCTCGAGGCAGAAGATGGAGAAGAAAGGGAGGGATAAATATCAGAGGAGTAGGAATAAAGAACATGGCCTTGCTATGTGGAGCAAAGAAAAAAAACCCCAAACTTCTGCTTGCTTTGTCAATATGTCTGACATGTTGCAAGACACTTTGTAGTGGGAGTCTCTGTTCTGTGGAGAGAGGAGGAGGAATGTGCCTGTGTGTATTTATAGACCATATATATTTGTTTTGTGCAGGTTTTAGATACTCACTCTCATCTGAAGATCCCCAAAGTTCTTTCAGACTTGGCACCTGTTCAGCCATGCAGAGAACTTGCATGCATGTAAAGTCTGCTGTAGGAGTCAGCTCTCCCTTGGGGTAGATGCACTGTCTTTGGTTACCACTAGGCAAGGATAGTCTGGATTTTATCTAGGAGTTAAAAAAGAAAGATGCACCGAATTAATACCCTGTGTGCACTCTGGCCCTTGCCCATCCTGATTATTTTGCCTGCTTTGTCCAACATTAGAGACTGCGCTTTTCTGATGGTATTTTCTAGAGAAAGCTCAATGATCACTGTACTCTTGTCTTTTAGAGGATTTAATTTATTTTGTCCCTGGAGTTGGGCAGCAGGGCTGACTTGTTGAAGAGTGCTGGCTGAACATGCAGAGGGCAGTGGTAAGCAGTTGGAGCATAGTTGCAGGAGGTGAAATGTGGGTGACGCAGTGATTGTGTTACCTGTTGCTACAGAAGGGCTTCTGAAAGTTGTAGTTATGATTTTTCTTTGAAAGTTGTCTGAAATACCGCAACTACACAGTCTGTTCATGCTTTCTTAGCATAAGCGCTTTTTGCCCCTTATCCTCATGTTAAACTATGTTTACTACATTTATGTTGCACCTTTGACTTCTAGTGGTGTATTCTTTCATCTAGGGACCAATGTTTCTCTGTATCATGTTAAATGATGACAAAGAAATGCAAAAATGAGTGCTGTGAAGGTATCCCTGGGCTCTTACCGAATACAGATCAGACATTTTGGAGTTTACTGTTCACCATTGCATGAGCCCTAGGTCAGGCTGTGTTTCCTGGTGTCCTGGTTTCAGCTGGGATATTCTTCCTAGTAGCTGCTACAGTGCTGTGTTTTGGATTTAGGATGAGAATAATGTTGATAACACACTGATGTTTTAGTTGTTGCTGAGCAGTACTTACAGTAAGTTACAGACTTTTCAGCTTTCCATACTGCCCTGCCAGCAGGGAGCCTTGGAGGGAACACAGCCAGGACCCAAACTGATGAAACAGATATTCCATATGATATGATCTTATGCTGAACAATAAAACTGGGGGGAGTTGGCTGGGAGGTGGTGGCCTGCTGCTGGGACACTTGACTGGGCATTGGTCAGCAGGTGGTGAGTAACTGCATGGTGCATCACTTGTTTTGTATGCTTTTTTTATCATTATTTTTATTTTTCATTCCTTTTCTGTCTTATTGAACTGTCTTTAACTCAACCCTCAAGTTTTACCTTTTTTCCAACTCTCTCCCCCATCCCACTGTGGGGGAATAAGCTGTGTGGTGTTCAGTGGCCCACCAGGTTAAACCACAACACCTCGCTAGGAAAATATTTGAGATGTGAATCAGCTGCCAGGTTCTAAGTAGTGCGTGAATGGGAGTAGAATTTCAGGTGTTCTGTTGATGCTTGTATCATTTTTACCTTGCCTTGTGATCCATGGATTTTAAGGCCAGAAGTGGCCATTATAATGATCTACTCCAATTGCCTGTGTAATGGGGGAAGCTGTATGACCTACAGCATATGCTCATATACAGTGAAGCTATTCTGGAGACTTAAAACATTCTTGGGAACAGCACATTGGGGACGGTTTCTCTCCCCCACCATCCTTCAGCTTTGTCTTAAATACTTTCTAGTATTCATTGTCCCTCTGGGGTTCAGACTGTGCCTTCCCATGTGTTTTCTACAATATTTACCTCGATCAGGGTAGGAACACAGGACTGCAGAGAATCTCCTGACACCTGACATGCAGCTGTGTATCTTCTAAGGAAAATAAACACCATTACTTTTGTGGTGTCTGCTTCTTTTGTGGATGGCTGGCTATTTCAGAACTTGAGCCTGCTGATTGTTAGAAATGCTATTTTAATTTCAGTATACACTTACAGCCAGTTTATACACCTTTGTTCTGGTGCCAGTATTGCTCTTCAGCTTAAATCTCTCTTCTTCTCTGTACCCAAAGTATTTATAGACAGTAGTAGTCTCTCTTGGCCTTCATTTTGTTAGGGTAAAAGTGCCATGTTGTCCTTAGTCTCTTCTCATGAAATAGGCTCTGGGTTGTCTCCGGAGGCTTTCTCCAAACTTGCTTAGTCTGGCTTCCTCCTTTGTGAGCACAGGTGACCAGAATGGCATGTACTGTTTCAGAGCACGTGTAACCAGTGTCTGGCATGATGGCTGAAGGCAAGCCTTAGACATGTTAGGGCCTCTGGGTACTGCTGTAAGACAACTCATTGCCAGGTTTGTGTGAAGATCCATCTATCAGGACTCAGCATAGGACCCTCATGTTTTAAATCTCTGCACAAACTGTTTTAGCTTGTGTGGTGTTTACAAAGCAGAAGAATCTGATTTTCATGGCATAGATGATGGCTGTTGGTCCTTGTGGCCACATAGACTCAACTCCTGCTCCAGAGGCACTGGTGGGATTTCCTCAGCCCCGTAGGCTGGGGGTAAGGTATAAGTGGACAAGTGAGAATTAATTCAGAAACCAGCATGCTGCTGCTTCCTATTAGTGCATCTATGTAAAGCATCTACCTAATGTAATTGCATGGCCAAATTGATTTATGAGGTCAAATAATCAGATAGACAATACACTTAGTGCAAAATAGGTCCTCCTTTATCATAATTGAGGGTAACGCTTTTTTTGTTGTGGATCTGAACACATCTGCTTTTTGAGAACATGGTGTAGTTGTATGTAATACTTCATATAGGAACCTGAACACACCTTGCGTAAGGATAAATATGAAATGGTTACATATAAATGCACTTCTAGTGTGACATTACATATACATATCAAACTATTTGAATCGTGTTGATAATGAAAAATGAATATAATGAAAATGAAGCCCCCATAATCCAAGGGGAAATGGTTAGTGACCTGCTACACCACTTATGGTGTAGACACAAGTCTATGGGCTGGATGGGATCCACCTGAGGATACTGAGGGAGCTGGCAGAAGTGCTCACTGAGCCACTTTCCTGGCTCACCAGGGAGGTCTCAGTTGACTGGAGGTTAGCAAATCTGACATCCATCTACAAGAAGGGCCAGAAGGAGGATGGGGAAGTACAGGCCTGTATGACCTCGGTGCCAGGGAAGGTTATGGAGCAGAATGCCATCACACAGAGTGTACAGGACAACCAGACAATCAGGCCAAGCCAGCACAGGTTTATGAAAGGCAGGTACTGCTTGACTAATCTCCTCTATGTCCTTCTATGGTAAGGTGACCCACTTAATGGATGAGGGGAAGGCTGTGGATGTTGTCTGCCTAGATTTTAGTAAAGTCTTTGACACCATTTCCCACAGTGTTCTGGAGAAACCAGCTGCTTACGGCTTGGATGCGTGTACTGTTCAGTGGGTAAAAAAACTGGCTGGATGGCTGAGCCCAAAGAGTGGTGGTGAATGGAGTTAAAACCACTTGGCAGCTGGTCACAAGTGGTGTTCTCCAGGGCTCAGTGTTGGGGCCAGTTCTTTTTACTATCTTTATCAATGATCTGGACTAGGGGATTGAGTACACCCTCAGTAAGTTTGCAGTTGACACCAAGCTGGGTTGGAGTGTTGATCTGCTGGAGGGCAGGAAGGCTCTGCAGAGGGATCTGGACAGGCTGGACCGATGGGTAGAGGCCAATTGTATGAGGTTCAACAGGGCTCGGCACCAGGTCCTGCACTGGGGTCACAGCAACACCACACAGTGCTACAGGCCTGGGGCAGAGTGGCTGCCTGGGGGAAAAGGATCTGGGGGTCTTAATCAACAGCCAGCTGAACATGAGCCAGCAGTGTGCCCAGGTGGCCAAGAAGTCCAACAGCATCATGGCTTGTATCAGAAATAGTGTGGTCAGTAGGACAGGGGAAGGGATCATCCTCCTGTACTCGGCACTGGTGAGGCTGCACCGTAAATCCTGTGTTTGCCTTTGGGCCCCTCACTACAAGAGGGACAGTGAGGTGCTGGAGCGTGTCCAGAGATGGGCAGCAGGGCTGGGGAGGGGTCTGGAGCACAAGTCTTTAAGAGGAGGAGCTAAGGGAACTGGGGGTGCTTAGCCTGGAGAACAGGAGGCTCAGGGGGAACCTGATTGCTTTCTACAGCTGCCTGAAAGGAGGTTGTAGCGAGGTGGGGGTGAGTCTCTTCTCCCAGGCAATAAGCAACAGGACAAGAGGAATCACCCTCAAGTTGCACCAGGGCAGGTTTAGATTGGGTATTAGGAAAAATTTCTTGACTGAAAGGGTGGTCAGGCACTGGGGCAGGCTGCCCAGGGAGGTGGTGGAGTCACCATCCTTGGAGGTACTTAAAAGATGTGCAGATGTGGCGCTTAGGGACATGGTTTAGTGGTGGGCTTGGCAGTGTTAGGTTAATGGTTGGACTCAACGATCATAAGGGTCTTTTCCAACCTAAATGATTCTATGAAGCTATGACTCTATAATTCTATTGTGTGTGCATACCACCCTGTAGTGTGATAATATAACAGAGAATTCAAGTACCCAAAGTCAGGAAATTGACAGTTTCTGTTCCCGTAACACTACTAAACTCTCATCTCCGTATGGTGTGTTTAAGCCATAATTATGATAAAATCCACCAGAAAACACAAAATCTTACATCTGTACTTGGGGCTAAATCATGGTTATGGTGGGAACTGGATGTTGATAATCTCTGAATTTTACACAATTAGATACTCAACATCATAAATACATTTGCATTGTATATGGCACAATTGTAAAAGAAGAGACCTGCAAGGAAAACATTATTATTTGTAGCATGCTGTGGTTGCATTTCTTAGTATTGTGTTTAATGGTTTCCTTGTTTGAGTTTGAAACTTTGATGAATGAAGAGATGCCAGGACACTACGATATGAGTTTCATCCCCCAGCAAATGCATGTTGCATGTTGTCTTTTATCCTTAAGAGAGGACGAGGGGCTTTTACAACAGAGGATAAGAAGATCTGGTGGTTAGAAGCTGAAATAGACAAATTTGGACTAGAAATAACATGCCCATCTTTAACAACTATAATAATTAGGCCCTGAAAAAATGTTCTAGGAATTGTTATGAACTCTCCATTAATAGAAATCTTTAAGACAGGTTTGGATTCTTTTTCTGCCCTGCTTCAAACAGATATTAATTCAGAGAAGTTCTTAGGCCAGATGACCCCCAGGGATGTTCTCTGGCACTGTAATTTGTGAATTCTCCATGGGTCATATTCCAACCTTGGTTATACAGAAAAGATGATCTTTGTGGTTGAGAGAAACAGAGAAGTGTTTCCTCCACATGGTCCTTGTGTGACATTGGGAATCACAAAAACTGTCTGTGGTTTGCATTCCTATCTATAAAATTCATGTAGTATTTTTTTTCCTCGTATGAGCATAGAGAATTGAGATGCCTCTGTGCAGAGAAGCTTGGGATCTGTGGGGCTGTGTCCATCTGAATCACTCTGGTTGGATTTTTTCCCCTTAGTTGTTTGCAAGTAGGATTCAGAGACACTCATCTCTCTGGTGTTGAATAGTAGTGGATCACCTGCCAGAATGTGGTAGGAAGAGGTAGATTGGATCACTGCATCTTTTGATTGCCCACATTTCTGTCATGTGTGTGCGGAGCCAAGTGAGAAGATGGCCACGGCTGACAACTGCTCTTTGATGCTTACTTATTGTTCAGCAATGCCAGGCTGACTGCAAACAGAAATGGGGGTGGGGGTGGGAAAGAATCCCTCCATTTCTGAGTGTGTTTTTCTAGATAATTCAAGCTCCATAACTGCCAGTTCTTCATCGGTCCATTGTATCTGGGGGTATAATGGAAGATAAGGATTGAAATGGTGGGAATGCTGGAGATGATAGTGTGATAAATGGGCCTGAAAGCTAAGGTAATTTCTCTGACCAGGGTTTGAGATCATCTTCACTCCTGCCCTTACTCGGGGAAGATGGCATAGACATTGAAAGTCACCACGGCCCCTTAAAATGTGGGCGTGTAGAATTCACGATCATTGAATCTTGTAACGTGGGCAGTGAAAAACTTTTGCCAGAACATGGTAGGGCAGGGCTAGTTTACGTTTCTGCCACATCACTGACGTTCCACTCCCCCTTGCTCTTCTTCCTGCCTGCTGCATGTGTAAGGGAAGTTCTTAGTCCCTTTTGGCCCTGGGGTTGCCCTTCCCAGCTGCATACTGCACATCATGCTGAGCCTGCTGTGGTGCACCATCAGCTTTTCAGAAGCTAATTGGATAAACCCTACTCTTGAGCCCATTGAACTTGCCTGTAACAGCGCTTAATTAAAGTGCAGAAAGTTTGAAGAGATAGCAAGTTAAGGCTTAATGCAATAACGAAATGGCACTATTCCACCATCTGCTTCCTTCAAGACGTTAATTGCTTCCTCATATTTGTTTGTTTTAATTAGGAAAGAACCTTGATTAAAATGGAATGAGGAGGGGTAAGGGTAGAGGAATGAAAGGCTGGGAGGAGAGGAAGGGGGGACTGCAGGAGAGGGAGAAAGGAATGAAAGATGAAGATTTGACCATGCTGCTGAGTGCCGACCAGCAGCTCTGGAATAGCCAACCTAGGAATAAATATTTTGGCACTTGTGGATACAGCTTGGACAAGCAACATAGTGTTGTGTCACTGAGAAACTCAGTCATAATAGGTAAAAGGAATAATAAGAAAAAGAAACGCATTTTTCATGGAGCAGTCTTTGTTATAACTGCTTCTTACCCATTTCTGAAAAATCTCTGATTGTGCACTGTGACTGCAGCGCTTTGTTTTTTCAGCCTTGAGTAATAACCCGCATGGATGAAAAGGTAACCAGGCTTTCCCCATGTTCACTTCTTTTTCCCTCTCACTTGAACTACCATCCATCTGCATTAAGTTCATCTTGGAAAGACTTCAATTTCTTATGAGCAGCTCCAGATAAAAGGCTTTTCTAATGATTGATAACCATGTCTGCTTGAAGAATAGTGTCAGCAATTTTCTCAATAGATGACCGATAAAAGAAAACTTAAAAAAATAATTAAAAAACACATTCCTCCATATTCTTAAGTAGTGGCTTTGGCTGAAACTTCAGGGATAAGAGCTTAGAAACTTTTAATTGGATTCATCTGACTTACCTTTGTCTCTCCTTTTTCTGTTTCTTTCTCTCCATGTCTTTTTTTTTTTTTCCCCTTCCCTTTCCCCTTTTTAACCCTCTTGAGAGTGAAGTCTGATTTCCCAAGCAAGTATAAATGTAATTAAAGTCAAACACAGCTCTTAAACAGCTCTTAAAAAAAGGGAAGCAACTAATTTCTTTTCTGGGCCATTGGTATTGTGGACAGACCTTGTTAATGGAAAAGCACCAGCCTGGGAGTATAAAATGGGGATATTGGAGTCACTGAAATAATAAAATGCTTAATAGCATTATGAGTAAAAATGCTTATTTTACAGGAGACTATAGGCCTTGTGTTACTCTGTTCTCACCTCTTCTTCCCCACCCTGCTCTCTGACAAAGGCTGTAGCTTTGACACACTCAAACCTACTGTCCCAGGGACTCTCAGTCTTTTATTTATATGCCACATAGGATTTTTTTTTACTAATCTCACTAGTGGAAAGTGGTTCTATTCCCCAGTGGCAAGCTTAGGAAAGATTGTTGTCAAAGAAAAATCTTAAACTTACTTAATCTATTACCTAAAAATAGAAAAAAATAATCCCCAAACCAACCTCCTCACCTGATCACCTTGAATGGACTGGTGAATATTTTCTTTGATAACTGTGGAAAATGTGTATGCTTTACATTGCAGGCCCACCCCCTTAGCTTAGCTCCCACCTGTAGCACTGGCTACTTTGTCCTTTGCTGTTCTTGAGACTTCATCAGTATGACCAGTCACCTTTGTAGTAGACTAGTGTATATATATAAACAATTATTATACGATATGCATGCACTAATATATTGTGTCTGGGAGGTTTCGTACAAGCATGGGAGCATAGCTTTTCACCTGTGGATCTCTGGTTCAAAATCAAGTGCTTTAATTTCATCCTTCAAATATAGTGTAATTGTTCCCTTGGGGCAGGATAGGAGACTCACTGGATCAATTCTAATCACATTGCTTAGTGTTACGCACTTGAATACCACTGAGATGTAAGCTATAAAAGGACCAAAGGTTAGTAGGGACTGCAGATTAGACTGAGTGGTATGCTGGGGTACCTTGGGTTTTCTTTGGACTCCTACTATTCCTAAATTAATTTGATTTCTTTTTACATGTTAAAACCCATCAGGATCCCAACTCAATATGATACAATTACTAGCTCCATGCAATTCAGGTCATCCCACCTGGAGGAAGTATAGAAAAAGTTCACCAGACTCTCAGTGATATCTCTGTGAAGAGACGTAGAAGGGCTGGGACTCCTCAGCTGTGTGAAGAGGGCTGAGGCAAGGAGTGCTGTAAAAGCCACAGTGGAGGAGGAGGATGTGGTCTCCAGTTCCTAGGTTATAGCCAAGACTGGAGAAGAGAGAGTTGGCTTTACTAAAAGTGTGTGAATGTGTTTAGGTGTTGAGAAGTGGGATGTAAAGTGACTGAGCAGGAGGCAGACTCTGACAGTGGGCAGTATGATATGGCACTGAAGCAAGAATCTGGTGAGGAGGAAAGGAGGAAACACACACCAGCCCCTCTTAATGCAAAGCTACTGCAGTAAAGACAGGCAGATTTCAATTTGTGCAGGGTCTTGTGTTTTGAGTGTGGAAGTACTGAAAGAGCATGTGCACTGGCTGGGGTGGCTAGGGGCATCAGTGTCTAGCTGGTGTCTTGGGAAAAGCCTTCAACAGGAGAACTTTCTCAGCCTAGTGTTGTGGAGCCTGTTGGGGATGAATGTCTGGAGAGGAGTATGTCCCTGTGGGTTTTGGGATTCTTAGCTTTTATGGGTGTGAAGATTAAGGGAAGTTTGTTCTTGAAGTCTGTGAAATCAATTGAATCAGTGGTGTTTTTTTTTCCCCCCTCTCCTTCTTTTTCCAGCAGTGCTGCTTAAATCATTTTTCTGACTTATTACCTAAATAGCAAATATTCTGCTGAACATCACTATTGCCTTCCTCCTCTGCTCAGTCATGCACTCTTGCCTCTATGGTACTGTTACCTCAGACTTTATTTTCATCATCATGAAGCAGCCTGCAGTTCTGTGGTTTAAAATCAACTAGTAGTGTAGTGAATGGCAGGTGTAGTTTGGTACAGTTACAACCTTAATCTCTCCCACTAGCTGGAAAAAGCTGTTGGGAATGGCTTTTTTTAGGAGATAGAATTTAAATGCCTCTAATTCTGCTGCCCTGGACAAGCAGTGTTTGTCATAGTGGAACTGTACAGGATTCTCTTGGGAGACATCTGACAGAAAGCCAACAGTGAGCTGTAGTCCAAGACAGCAGGCTGGCTCAGTGCTGCAGAGTAACTGTATATCTTTTATCGACATGTATTTTTTAACAGGTGACTACTTCTAGCCTGTATTTGTGAGGTAATTGGAAGACTGCAGTAGACTGATGGGTTTTCCATATCCTTTCGCCTTTTCATTTGATTCTGTAGGAAATCCTACATTAGGGATTCTGTAAAAGCAGTTTACAGTGCTGTAACTTTTCCCTTTCCTGTAAATTGTGGAGAAGTTTGACTTTTTGCAGTAGTACACATTGCACATGTTTGAAAACCAGCTGCTTTGAAAGCAGCTTTTCATTTTTTTGGAAACAATGTTTGTAATTAAACGTAGCTACTAACTTAAATATGCATGCATGTGCTTTGTAGCTTTTTTCCTTTATTTAGATCTTAATTAAATGCATAGAGGGATTTTCTCCTGTTAGATGCATATCTTTTTAACTTGCCTTTATTTTTTACTTTTAAAAGCCCCAGAGAAGTGGAGGAGCATGCAGGAATCCATAGAGCAAGCTTAAATAGTTGCATTTAGCTGATCCTTAGAGCTGGGCAGGGCTGCATGCAAGAAGCCTGCATAACTTTCTCTTCTTCTGAGCCTTTCCGATGGTTTAGATGACCACTGGTGAAAAATGGAGTTAAGCATGCCCATTTCTTCCCCACATGGTAGATTACCTGGTTTTGAAGCCCCAGAGAAGAGTTCTCACTTAAGGAGTTTTGGAGGGAAAAGAGAGGTTGCAGATCTCCTGACTGAGCAGTGCATAAACCATGGGCTGTGATCCCCGTTTAGAACACAGCAGCCAATGTACAGATTCACTTGATTTGTATTCTAATGGGGAAGGTGAGTGCCCCGGTTTCCCATGTTGTATCACAGGAGGGAGGTATCACGTGGCTGGCCATGGCAGTCCCCAGGGAGGTGCGGACCATGTCAGCTCTCTACAACTGGTGCCGAGGAGCTCGGGGGAACCTGTTGTGCTGTGAAAAGCTGTCTGGTGCTGGTGGACTGAGAGGGCAGCTGGAGGTGGGTCAGGAGCTGAAGCAGATGAAGGCTTCCCCTCTCCTTGCTGTTGCCCTGCATTTCTCCCTGCCTGCTGAGTAAACCTGTGCCTCTTTGGGGGTTGAGCCTTCAGGAATAGTGAAAGTAAGTCTGTTATGTTTTATAGATGCATCTTCCCTTGCTTAATTTGAAAGGAGACTATTCATGTCATAAAGGAAAATAGGTTGCTCTTATGTTAGCTCATCTTTCGAGTGGGTTGAGCACTTTACAACACTAATTAAACTTTATGATGTGGCTGCTGAAGTCCTAGCTGTATACCCTGAAAGAGCACTTTGCCTAAGGCCACACAAACAGGTCATGAGCCGCCTTCTTTTGACTCACGTGTGTACCCTGACTGCTAGAACATGAATCTTATTGCATGAGGAACTACTGAGCAGCGAAATATTGGCAGCTGATAACTAGGTACCATAGATAAAATGAGTTAAATTAATGTGTGATGAAGTCACACAGGGGAGAAGTTTGGCCTAGAATCTGGCAACTGGCAGGTTGCAGGAACCATCTGTTGCCCATGGTACCAAGTAATCATTTTCCTTAGTTACTTCTAAATCTCAGTTACTCAACACAATTTGGAAACAGAAGTTCTGCCAGGTTATTATGAGCATGTCAGGTATCTTCCTTTTAAGTGTTGATTAGAAAAGCGTTTCCCTCTGTTTCTCCCAGACTTATTTTTGTACTCATGACAGGTGTGGGGTGGGAGACCGGAGTGCTCAGTCTACCCAGGAATGAGTGCTCTCACTAGTGAATTTTTTTTCCCACCTGTATGTTTGAGCTGTATCCTAGGCAGAGTGTCTCCTTAGGTGTAGAAAGGAGTTTACTGTTTGTTCTTTCCTTGCTTGCCTTACTGGTGGACAGTAGAAGAATCATTGTTGCTCCTGGTGAGGGAATTTGTTGTGTTTAATTTAGAAACTGGGGCTCATCCTGCAGCATTTCTCGTTGGCTTCCAGTTCACTATCAGCTAGCAAAAGCTTTATGTGGCAGAAGGAGATGAAAATTGGTGCCAAAGAGGAGTGAGACCCATCACTGCCTCATCACTGATCTCTGGAGCTATGCAGAACTTCCCAGCCAGACACGGAGCTGAGTGTAGGGCTTGGCATAAAGAGGAAAAAGTGGGTGCTGTTAGCAAGAACTGCTCATAATGTTTTTGTCAAAATAATGGTTTTTTAGGCTGTGAAAACAATGTTAGCAGAAAGGATGTATTCTTCAGAATGTTTAGATTTTTTTGTTGAAAGCGAGGGAAATACATTTAAAATGGATTTGAAATGAAAAGTTACGCAATTGCTAGGAATGAAGCTATTTATATAGCAGTCTCAGTTTTCCCACTTTTCCTAGTCTGTGCTCCCTTTCCAGAAGAAATAAAAAGAAAAAGCAAATAATGACTGGAAGTCACTATAACCAAAGCCAGGTAAATTAGAATGTTTCATTTTTTAACTAAAAGCAGAAAAATCAGTGAAAATGCCTTAGTATAATAAATGTTTTTTTGATTTCACTAGTGGCTTTCATAGCAAACAATTGTCCTTTGTCAGCTGTATTGCTAACTGTACGAAGATTGTATTTCGCACATCAAAGCACAAAACATAACCCATGCAGATACTGTACAGAGATATTCTCTGTCCCACTATCGCATCTGTACCCTGAGAGATTCTGTCGTGGGGAGCTGCAAAAAATTTGTCTTTTCCTCACTCTTTTTTCTTTTATTCTTTCCTATATTTAAAATATGTGAGTTTGAATCCTGACTTGAGCAGGTCGAGTTGGGATTTTGAATTCGCAGCCCAGTCACTCAGAATGTCAATTGTCTTCCAGGGCACTGCACTGTGAGTCCCAAGGCTGGAAGCTCTTTAAAAGACCATCTGACTTTTAAAGGAACATTTGCAGGAGAATATGTATCATTTAGGTCTTTCTGAATCTACCAAATGTGATTGATTTATCAATATGTAGCAAATAATGCTTAAATAAAGAGACATGAAAAGGAACAATCTATGTTTATGGCATTAAAAGTGAAAACAGCTATTCTTTCCATTTAAGCAAATCAGACTGTAGCAACTTTAATTAGA
>JAVJGI010000063.1:66273518-66302335 GCA_035590275.1 Ibycter americanus
GTAGAGGCATTTGAATGCTAGCTCAAGGACAGAAAATCACAATTATTAATGTGTACGTGCGCAGTGCCTGGGAGCTCTGTTCTTGACTGTTGTGCTAGATTCTGTCAAACAGAAAAGAAACTGCTCTTGCTCATGAAGAACCTAAAAAATGCACATGAAAGGAAGAAGCAGATGGATAAGCATACTACATATAGGGCTACATATTGGTACTACATATAGGGCTACAGCTTGATATATCCTCACTAGATAAAGCTAGAAGAGCAAGGTGTTATTGGTTGATGTGCTAGCCATTAGTTTTATTTTGTTCTTGCTTTTTGTGGTCTGTACCTTTCCCTAACGTTCGGTAGCTGATAAAGCAGTGCAAGGCAAGAGTGGCTTTTTTCCTCTCCTTGCTTCCAAGTTGGGAGCCCCCCAACTCCAACTGTGTCTGTTCTCTGAGGAGTGTCTAATACTAGCCTGTCTCTGCAGTATTTGGTATATTTTGGGGAAAAAGTAAACCCATTCTAGACTGCTAGTCCTAGAATCTTCTTGGAAGCAGCCTCATTTTCAGGCATTGATGACATGCTTAAACTTCAGTTTTCAGTAACAATGAGCACATTTTTAAAAGACTTGCTTTTTATTAAAAGAAAATGGGAGTGCAATGTATGTGTCAGATATGGGATCTGGAAGTTTTGCCATTTATTGGTAATGCCAGCACTGCAAATTCACAGAATTCCCTGCTAACATTCCCTGCTGTGATGTGTGCAGCTCCTGGCTTTGCATTTGATATATTAGGATCTGGTAGAATAAACAACACAACAGATCTGTCCAAGCTTCTTGGTGGCGGAAAGGAGAGGATGCGGGGGATGGAGGCAGACCAGCTACAGAAGGAGTGAAATAAATGATAATGATTCAGAGCTCTCCAACTGTTGAACTTCAAAGTCTTTAGAAAAACAGGTATTCTTTGTTCTCTTTTAACGATGGTAGAATTGAGGGAAGGCCAGTGTTCCCAGTGCAGCTGCCATGGGAATTACAATAAAGGCTGTTGAGTTTTGCAGAAATCGCTCTCCTGGTTAGTACCAGCTCAGAGATGGGGGAGTATGGTTTCTCCTGCATGGCAGTACAGAGCAATAACTGCTCAGCTACTGCCAACACTTCCTTTTAGCTAGTCCTTGTTAGTGAAGAGTTTGTGGTAATGGGAGTAATTAACACACTGGGAGTCATTTCTGTGTCCTGGAAGGGAACAGAAAGCCATCAGAGCAGCCCCAGACATGATTGCTCTGCAGGGTTATTTTCTCTCTCTCTTTCTTTCTTTTCCATTGTGCTTGGGTTTTGATTTTTCTGCTTTGTGTTAAGAAAGCTGGAGAGCTGAAATGGTCTGTAAATTGCATTCATGCTGAGCTTGGACTAGGTAGGCTAGTTAAAGGTCACTCTCGTGGACTACATGGCCTCCTCTTGTAGGGTGGGGAGTGTTTAAGAAGGGAGTCACACTGTCCCTTGTGGCTTTTTTAACCCTTCTTCTTCCAGTGGGATTTGAAGAGCTCTGGTTCTGAATTTTGTTTAAATAGGCCCAGGAAGTGAGAGCCTTGAAGGGCGATTATGATAAAATATTAACTCTTCCAGCAGCCAGATGGCTTCCCAGCCTAATAGCTCTGAAGTGTGAGGCTGCGCTGCCATGGTCCCATGCTTGTTGTTGAACTGAGCACATTACTAGCTTGCTCATATCCCTTCTGAGGCCACTGGTGGCATTTCAGCTGCGTGTCTTGCAAATGCATGTGAGCTCAGCTTCCCGATGCCTAGGTGCCTAGTTTGGGTATTACACAGTGTTTCTGGAGGTGAGCTCCAAGAGTAGACTTGTCATAAACAGTCATTCTTGCCCTCCCCAGGTGAGAACTGAGGACAGGGAGAAGAAGGGTGATGAGTTTAACCTGTGTGATTGCAAACCATGTGCCCAGGTACCAGGGAACCAAGCAACCTACTTACAGAACACAGCTGACAGTGTATGCATTTTTATATCTTAATTAACTTTAGGGTAGGAAAAAAAAAAGTAATTCTAGTTTTTTAGTTTAGCTTTTGAATTTTCTTTTTCTTTTTAAGAGGACACTTCTGGGTTTGTAACCCTAGACCACCTTTTCTTGCTTTTCGCTTTGATACAGGTTTTTTGCCACTGTCTCCTAGGGAGCTCTGTGCTGAATTCAGATAAGGAGAGTTGGGCAACTCCATATCCTCTTTCAAGAATGGAAAAGCTAAGCCTGCAAGATATATCAGTGGTGGGAAGAACCAGTGAATGCAGAGAATACATCTTCTCATTGGGCTTTGGATGAGGCAAAGGCACCTGCGGTTCTCACAGTGATATTAGAGATTGACATGAATCCTAGGTCCCTGGAAACCATCCAGAAGAAGTCACCGAGTGCTCTGTGCCACCCCCAATCCCCAGTTTTAAGATGCTAGCCTTCATGCCCACATGTCTCTACATCCAAGATAAAGCCCTGAATCTCTTTGTTTCCTCTTTTGCTTCTGTCCCTACAGCCAGTCATGTAAGATGTTGCATCCTGTGAAGCTGTGCCAACTTCAGCAAGACCTGGGTGTGTTCAGTTCTTTGTAAGGCAGAGCCCCCATTTTCAATTGCACTTCCAGCCTCTTCACTAAGGAGAGCCCATCTTGCCTTACCTCTGACCACTGTGAGCAGTGTAGTGCCACCAAACTCTCCCTGGGTAATAGAATCATAGAATAGCTGTCTGCTTGTATCTTCAGCCTAGTTCTTTCAGCTCAGCTCCATGGGTACCACCCCGGAGGCCTCTCTATCCCACCAAGGGGATGATGCCAGCATCCAGATTTATAGTTCAGATGTAAATGCTGCTGGAAGAATTAAAATCTAAATTAATCTGGGTGGTTTTCTCTAGTGTCTTGAATTTCAAAACCTCCATGTCCCCCTCTTGATTCTCTGTAAACCTCTCACCATGCATCCTTGCTGAGGAGGCTGTGTGATGGGAGGATTTTTGTGTTCCTTTTTTTTTCCCAGCGACAGTAGCAACTCACAGTTTCTACATCTGCATTTTTCATTGCAATGAGTTTTTTGTTACTCCCCCCCCCCCCTCCTTTTTTTTTAGCCACAATTCAGCTGGGGATAAACCAGGCAGAAAGATTTCTGCTTAAGAGATAGGAGTCTCTGTGGAGACCCACACTCAAGGCATGAGCCAAAAGGAGCCCACTGCTCACTAGAAAACTGGATGAGTGAAGACAGACTGAATAAATACTATTAATTCCCCATTTTTCTGCCACTAGCAGGCTTGGCTTTTAATATCAATTATTGATTGTGAATCTCACTGGATCATTTTGAGTAGCATATGTCATAGAGCTGTAATGATCTGATGCTGTGCTTTGGGCTGACTGCGGGAACACACCTGGACACAGAGCGAAATTAGAGTCCTGTTTACTCCTTTCTAAAACTCCTCTGCTTCATTAGGGCCTGCGGAATAAAGCAAACCACGGGATTTTGCTTTTTTTACAGTGAAGGCAAGGACAAGGTTGAGTTCACATGGGGTATAAATACGTGGATCCTAGGTGATTTTCCCTCCACACAAAGTATGGCATAATGAATAGTTTTGGTTGTGGAAGGGGATGGCAGACTGGGGGGACTGTAATCCTCTCCCATCAGTGTGTCCGTGGGATTTTGTTCAGTATCCTTAAGCAGAATAATAGGACTTAAACGGGTTTGCAGTGGGTTGCAGTGGCAGAGGTTGGTGAGGGAAGCCAGCCTGTCCTTGGCCTCATCTAACTGTTATTCTTTCTGCTCTAGGAATTGCTGAAAATTACACTTCCAAATACAAAAAAATCCATCCCCAAGCAATTAACAGCCAGAGAGGCAGGTAGTGGAGGAGGAAGGGCAGGGAGTAGCAAACCCACCTCCTGTAACCTTTCTGTGTGGTTGGGTAAATAAGCTGTGGAGCAGCACTGTGCCCAGCTTCTCACCCTCTTTTCTAAACAGGTGTGTTGTGAGACGTTTGCAAAGATATTAACCCTGCATACAGAGTATGCCAGTCAGTAATTATGGAAATTAGTTGGCAATTAGATAATGTCACTCACTCTCCGCATACAGCTGATAAGCAGTTGAGAGCCACTCCAAAGTGAGGGCGAGACCCTATCTGTGGGCTGCTGAGCAGATGGCTCTGACCTGGCATTAATAGACTGCTCGCAAATTTGGGAAGGTGTATGGTGGTTGGGTAGCACTTGCCCATGGCACTGTGGCAGGGCTGTCTCCCTTCCCCAGCTTGGGACATTGTGCAGCTCTATCAGCCCTGTGGGTGGGATGTTTCAATAGTGCGAGTAGGTGTGTTTCCTACAGCGGGCTTTGAGTGCGTGAGATGCTGAGCTGTCTGTTCAGTGGGCAGGTTCCTTGCTGTCTCAGCTCTCCGGCGTGCCAAGGAGATGGTACAGCCTGCTGGAGGTGTAGTGGAGATAACTTGCTGGCTCTCTTGTTCCTTCAGGGAGCAAATATTTAAAGTGCTCTGCATTTTAAGGTCTGCAAAGACCTTGCCTAGTGGTTTGTTGAAGGGCTAATCACATCAGACTAGCTGTCTCGTTTCATGCTGTTAAATCACATTAAGCCAAAAATATAACAAGGAAAATATTTATGTTGCTTTTCCATGTGAGCAATAGGTGGAATTGGAACAGGGTTGTTACTAATTCATGACTGGGAAGGTGGTGTCCATCGTGAAGTCTTTTTGGTCAGATGTGATCATGCTGTGACAAAGTTTGAAGTTTCTCAGAGATAAAATATGTTAGAAAATACTATGAGATTCTGTAGTTTTTGTCCCAAACAGCAATGTATTGCTATGGTAGCAGTGTGCTGTATGAGGCTGCTAGGGTAGTACTTATGCTAAAAATAAAATGGTAAGAGCAGAAAATTATTCATTCTCAGTGTGTCTTGGAGGATCATTGTGGGAAATGGGTGAGGCACAGAGTCATCGTGTCAGGGTTTACTCTCTCAAGGTTGGGATTCAGATCCTGGCCACTGCTATAAAGGATGCTCTGTCTTCTGAGTTTTTCTTGAAGACCCTACTACTGCTCAGTAATGTTTGCTCTCACAGGCTGAACTGTGTGAGACACAAAGCTGGAATAGTGGGAAGCGCCGTGGGTCAGGACTGATGGGTGCTGACAGCTCTGGAGGAGCCTCAGATGACCCCAGCCAGGTGTGGGCAGACTCCCTAAAACCTCAGCTGCAGTGTCTAAAAAGCAATGAAGCACCCAGAAGTGACACCTATATTTCATGTTTTTTGTGTCTTCTTCCTCTCCTAAAACAGAACTGGCACTGTCTGCTTTCAAAACAGCTAGAAAGGGATTACCTTGGCTTCTCTCGGTCAAAACAGATAGAGAGGAATTGCCATGGCTTTCCTCAGTCAACAATGCTATTCCTGTTTAACAATTTCTGCCTGGTTTCCCATGTATTGATGTTACAGAAGTCTGTACCACAGAGGTAGCCAGATCCCTTTACCATGTCTTTGATATATCCCAAGGATTGATTGAAGTGACGCGCAGAGATGGAGATTTCTTTGTGTGTGTAAACCAGGGTTTCAGCAGCCTGGGGTGGGGAGAGAGTGGTAGGCTTTTTGGGCAGGTGTTTGGGCTGTACATGGACATATGCATCTCATCTGTGGTTATCTATAGAGTGTTCACACCTGCTACTGTGATTTACAGCATCTTTCACTGGTTCTCAAAGAGTTAGTCTTCAAAAACAGGGAGAGAAGAGTAGTAAGGTTGAGGGCTACTTCTGATGCAGAAGGTGCAATGCACCCTTCCCAGGAGAATGAAAAGCTGGGGTGAAAGCCCCTCTGCATTGGGGTGCCATGTTGGTGCCATGGGTGTGCATGGTTGGTGCCATGCTGGACTTGCCTCTGTCCCCGCTCAGGCTAAGCACAGAGCTGTGTGATGGGGCAGTGAATTTTGCTGTGGTGGTGGTAAATGTTCCAGGGAACTGTGAACTGCTGGGAGCACATCACTGACTAATTTACACACATTATTATATTCCTATTCCCATCTCATCAATAATTCCGGGCTTGGGTCATCACTTTCTCTCTTACCTCCCTCTCACTCTATTCTCCTTCTCCATAAATCATGGGCTATTTTAGTGTAGCCACTGGGGAGCACACAGGAGAAAGGTAAATGGACAAGAGCCATATAATTTTTTTTTCCAGTTGATTTTCAAAACCCCCCAAACCCCCCATGAACTGAGTCAACATCATGATTATTGGGAAGACAGATGATTTGAGCGTTTGGAACTGTGGGTTTTTTTCATTTTACACCTCTCATAACACCTCCTTTTTGCTGCTTCCATTCTCCTGAGCCAAGCTGTTAACAATTAAAAGGAATTACCTTCCCTCTGCTTTTGACTTCATTTTATTTGTGTTTATAGCAGTTTAGCTAACATGCTCCATTCAGGCAGCTGCAGGGAACAGGTCTGGTTTCCACTGGGCACTGAAAGCTCACGTTTCTCTCCAACTTGTGGGTTTTCTTTTCATTGATCTCTTTTGTTTTCTAAGTGACTTGTTTTTCGTGCTGTCTAAATTTGCCACACTGACAGCCCTGGAGACTTATGGTTTCTGCAGGTCACTGGAGCAGGTAGGGCAGAGGCTGTGACTATGTGAGATGTCCTCTCCATTTCTTAGTGATTCTCTTTCCGCTCAACCTCTGCACTCACCAAACAGAAACTTTCCTGCACTGCCTGTTTCTGCAGTGTCTGTGGGCCTCCTCCTTCAGAGCAAGGAGGGCCGTGAGGCTGAAAGGCATTGGCTGGGAGCAGCAGCAGCCCCAGTGACTCTCTTTGTCCACAGCAGAAAATGCCTTCCCCAAGCAAATACTGTCCCACAATATTTGTCATCCAGTTTGTGAAATCTGTGTTCATGCTGGCTTCTGGGAGGTCTTGATTCTCATCAGCTCCTTTCCTGCTTCGTTTCTGTGCTAATGTTAACCATTCCCAGAGCTGTTCTCATGCCCAACCTATGTCTATGAACAAGCACCTGTGGTAATGGAAAACTTTCTTTTTAAGCAGGATTTTCAAAGAATGAGCCTAGCTTTTTGCTGTCTTTACTTGTCATCTTAAAACATCCTCCTACCCCAGGCATACAGTCACCCACATGCAAATAGGCAGAAGTGAATTAAATCCCGGTGTTAACAGGTGTAACTCCTGCTCACTGAAGGCAGTTGGATTTGCTTGCTGTTAGCTAGGGGTGAATTTGGTCTTTTTGCCAAGCCACTAGACCAGGGTAAGTGGTTAAGTGCTAAGACAGTTCTTATCATCTAAGCTACAAGTTTCCTATCATCTAAGCTGCAGGTTGCCACATATAATTTGCATAGCACATGTTTCCAGGTTGCAAAGGTCCCTGTTAGAGTCTCTGAAGTGTGCAAGACATGTAAAGTAAAAGCAGCTATTGCGTGACAGGCTGACAGCAGCGTTGTCTTCTCTAACGCTTGCTTGGTATGCTAGGAAGCATAACAAAAACAGTGGAATGGGAAGTTTGGGTAGCATCTTCTCTTGCCCTGTATCAGCTTTCTAACTCTTAAGGAAATCTGGTCTTTGCCCTAAGCATTTTTATCGAGAGGTAATTGTTACCGGGGAAGCTTCAGTGCCATTTCTCTCAGTAAAGTCAATGACATTGCATCCATTAAAGGAGTTAAATAATTTGGTATATTTTTATGTTGCTCAGTGTTGTGGTGCGTGCAGATCACTTGGTGAGTCCCTATTTGGTCCTTGTAGTTTTGAGGACATAGATGTCCTTGCTGCTTTGGAGGACTGTATAGCCAACTGCAGGCATGAAGAAGTGGCCAGAGTATCAAGAAATGTAAATGAGTTACATTTACATGTAATGTAATGCAAAGGACAAGATGTTAGTAAGCTTTATACTAGAGATATGGCGAGTAGTAGGACTAACTTTTTCCTTTCTTTTCTTCTCTTGACCCACAGGTCCTGCAAGCTCTGTGAGCGCCAACCAGTGAATTATGGGCTGGGTAGCCACCAGTGCATCATGAAGATTGACTTTATTTTTGCCCTCTCGAGGATCACGTGCTTTATGAATTCACTCTCTCCTCCATCTCACTGCCACCTCCGTCAATATTGTCATTGCTTCTAGGAAACCAGAATTTGAGGCTTAGGCTTCAGCTCTCCCTTTCCTTCCTTCCTGGAACAACCAGTGTCACCTTTGTGTTCTACCAAAAGAAACCACTGTGGGTTATTTTGCCCTTCACAAAAGTACACCGGCTGGAGAAGTCACTTCATATACCCAGTACTTCTGACATAAAAGCCTCTGGATCCTAAAGGATAATTGAGATCTTTCCTTAGGAAGGAGACATTTCCTCTTGGTCACGTGCACTTCCTATCTCACTTCCCACTTGCTCTCCCTCTCTCTCTGTCACTCTCTGTGCTCTCCTCCTTTTCCCATTGGATTTAACATTTGGTGTTGACTGCTGGGATTCTTCTCTCAGTAGTGTGGCTTTTGTTCTTCTCCTAGGGAAAAGCAGATTCTTGAAACAATGGGCTTCACTCTGCACTCTGTCTACTTCACCTTGAAGGTGAGTTTGCTTCTGGGCTCCTTGCTGGGTCTCTGTTTGGGTCTGGAGTTCATGGGCATCCCCAACCAGTGGGCCCGCTATCTCCGCTGGGATGCCAGCACTAGGAGTGAACTCAGCTTCCAGTTCAAGACCAACGTCTCTGCTGGGCTGCTCCTCTACTTTGATGATGGTGGTGTCTGTGACTTCCTCTGTCTGTCCCTTGTTGATGGGCGCATCCAGCTCCAGTTCAGTGTGGACTGTGCAGAGACTACTGTTATCACGGACAAGCAGGTCAACGACAGCAACTGGCACTTCTTGATGGTCAGCCGCAATCACCTTCGGACGGTGCTAGTGCTTGATGGTGAAGCCAAGCCAGGTGAGGTGCGTCCACAACGCCAGTATATGAATATCGTTAGTGACCTTTTTGTTGGTGGAGTCCCACTGGACATCCGTCCTGCTGCCTTGACCCTTGATGGTGTTCTGGGTGAGCCTCCGTTTCAAGGATTTATCCTGGATCTGAAATACGGGAACTCTGAGCCGCAGCTCCTGGGCAGTCAGGGGGTCCGACTGGAAATGGAAGGGCTTTGTGCGGAGAACCCCTGTGAAAATGGTGGCACTTGCTTCCTTCTGGATGGTGAGCCACACTGTGACTGCTCAGCCACTGGATATGCTGGCAAGCTGTGTTCTGAAGGTAAGAGAATACTTCCTTGCTTCCCATTGATCTTTATACAGCCAAAAGTTAATTTGTCACTTAGAAGGGCTACAACTGAGCCCTTATCCCTGCTGGTGGCTATCAGAGGAATTAAAGTTCCACTGTTCTTTTTCCAGCTGGAAGTAATGAAATGAGAGTAGACAGAGAGCATGAGCAATTGCAAAAAGTGCCTTTCTGAAAGGATGCTGCATTTGTAGCATGGGCAGATTTTTATCAGCATCTTTTATTAATAAGGGTAGAGAACATAAATTGGTAAATACAGAAGTATCCTATGTTGGTGTTGGTAAAAGCAGTGGTAAGATGTTAATCTTAGCTGTCTGAGTGAATTCCACTACCCTGTGTCCCTGAGAGCTGAGTGAAGTGTCAGTAAACAGGAGCCATGTATATATGGCTAACGTAACTAATTGACAGGACATTGCAAAAGTTAGGCTATCTTTTATGTCAGCTGTTGCTGGTCTTGGAAGCCCCACGCTTCCCCTCAATTGCTTCCATACCGGTCACTGAACGGCACCTTGATTATTTTAGCATCCTTGATTAAATTGATTTGGGACCTGCTGAATGATTTTACTTAGTATTGCAAAGGGAAAATCGATTTGAGTATTTCTACATTGTTTCATACTCTTTTTTTAAAATTTGAGTCCAGAAGTTTTAAGTCATACAAACCACATGATGAAGTGTATTTCAGGTTTTTTCCCTTGGTCTTTCGCAGTGTGATTGTAATTAACTGTGTATGTGCAAGAGACTTAAGTAAGTCAACTGGAAATCCCAGTGTGAATTTGAGAATCTTATCACAGCATTTTTTATGACATTTTGGTTTTAACACAACAAGTCAAGGATGGAACCTGGGCAAGAAGTGTCCAATCTCAAGGGAAAAAGAAGCCTGATATTTTGTCAAAGTGGAAATACTTGCAATAATCTTGTATCACAACTAGCATTTGTTTACTTCTTTTGGCAATGAAAATTGATTAACCAAACTTTAGTATGTAGAATGTGAGAAGTGCTGAAAATAAAGCCCCTATACTGTTGATATGTAAGCAAAAAGTCCTACAGAAATAGTATGTAAATACAGCTCTACATTTATAGTATAGATGGGGAAGCAAACATGTCTTTTTAGGAATGTAAGGTTTGGAAAAGAAACATGATATCTGTTTGTGCATTAATTTTAAAGTGCTTTTAAATAGTAACAGAAAATTTGGCTTTATATCCAAACATTACAGTAACAGTACATGACCATTAGATAGGAGGTGTGAGCCTGTAAAGTGCTGAACACAAGATTCTTCCTGGCTAGTTGTTCCACACCAATCAGGTCCAAACCAATAATGAGCGAGAACTGTTTTCTGTGCTTGAACCATGAATTATATGGAGCTAGAGAGACTGCTGGGTGTGACCAGGCACTTCAGTAGCTGGGCTGCCAGGCCCCATCTTCATAAGCTTACGGAACAAACACACCTCATGTCTAAATGCCAGTTTTGGGTGATGGAAGATTGCAAGAGCCACACAGGCATACCTGAAACACAGAGGTATGAACCTCTTTCTACTGCTGGGCTAATGGATCCAGACCCCACGGGGAGCTGCTCAAGACATCATCAGCATATGCTTTTCAGTGAATGTCTTGAGAAAATATTGTGAGTGAGGCTTCCATGTACCTGTGGGGCAGTTGTGAGAGCTCTAACCAGAGCTCGGGTGGTGGAATTTCTGCATTTCCTGGGTGGGTGGAGCAAGATGAAATCCACCTTCTAACGAATCCAGGGATATTTCTGTTGTAGGCATCACAGATCAAGCAGTGCTATTGTTACCTTTTGAAGCCATGCGTCACCATTGCTGTTTGTTTCCTATAGTGATTCATCAGTTTCCAGCCCAACCTTCTATTAAGGGTGAGCAAAGAAGCTTGTCACCACGTACCTTCTTTAGTAAACATTTTTAACTCACTGTTAGCTGTGGTCTGTTCACTCACACAGAAGATGGTGTGCAGAGAACTTCTCCAATGGAACAAATGTAGAGGTTTCCACAAACAGACATTGCCTTGTCCAGTTCTTCAGTTTTCTCTTTTATTACTTCATGGTGTGTATTTGATTTATGTTAGAATTTTATAATTAGCCTTGTTTTTTGCCTCCTTTATGCTGCAGCAGTGGTGATTTCTGTGTGTTAAATGCTGTCACCCAAAAATGTTAACAGTGTCCGTGCAGATTGTGAAAAGAAGGGGAAAAATGGAAGAAAAGCTGTTTAGTAAGTGGAAACAAGCAGACAAAGAAAAGTGGCAAGGAAACAAAACAGGAACCAAGTTAAGTATAGCTGCCTTTTTATCTGACTTTGAAAAATGTAGCAAACTCCAAAGATGGCTCTTTGAATTCTGTGACTGTGGCAGAACCTTCACTGATGAACAGTAGGATGTGGTAGGAATGGCAGAACTGGATGCAGGCTTTTCCTGCCTATGGCGTAATTGGCCATTAAACAACTTGTATTTTCTTTGTTTGCTTTGCTTTTTTTCCAAGAGATTGAGATGTTTGTTATCAGAACTGTTTGCCTTTGTTTTGTTTCCTCATCCTGCCTCTGGATATTTTCAGAAGTAGCATGTTATTTTACTCCCAGTCTCATTTTTGAAAAAGATGTGCTCTTTCAACTGGATGTCAACAACTGCCTTTCAGGGGGGATCCTTAACTCCATTTACAGCATTTACTAGTCTGGAGTCTGTGTGTGTATTTTCATTTCATCACCGGAGTCGGCTCTTTTACTGGGAACTGATGGGATCCAATCAATAATAACTTCTGTTTCAACAGCTAAATGCAATACGTACCTTTTTAATAATGAGTTCTCTTGACAGTGTCCAGGCCATTACTTGGCTATTGACTGATACCTATGTCTGCAGATGGTAAAACCACAGCAAACTCATTTATTCTGTGGCCAGAGAAATAAATAAATAGAGAGTGGAACCTGCTGATTCTGTACTGTGACGGAATGAAGCTCCATTTACAGTATAAGGGTTACTGTAACACAAAGTGCAGTTCCAGTTATGGTGAACCTCAGCAGAGAACGACCACTCCATACTGAGACAAAACTGTAAATCCTGTCCAGAATGTGCCCTCAATGTGCAGAAAGAATTTTGGCACTTAACGTGCACCCAGAGTTATCAGGATTGTGTATATCACGGTAGCTACATGCCCAGATGGGTAGCTGAGCAGGTCATTGCTGGTCAATGAGAAGTATGATTTCTGTTTCTGAGTGTATGCAGTAGGAGTGCAAATGCGGGAGCACTTTGGAAGGTTTGGCTGTTTTGAATAAAATATGATACCATTTTTATTGCAGTTGGAATAAACTGGTTCATTGAATATGACAGCTCTGTAGGCTACAAAGGATAGCTGATTTGAGTAGCAATTAATTTGTATGTTTCTGGGCAATGGTGGCATTAGATGTGAAAGCTGAAGTCAGAGGCACCTTCCCCTCTAATAAAACTCATCAGTCTCTGCAGGATCAGGATGCTGCCATGAGAGTGAGGTTCCTGTAGAGTGTGAGCAGCACAGATGCATTCATGTTGCTGAAAAAAAACCCCAACAAAACTTTTCCCATGCGAAGTTTGAAAACTGTGCTGGTGTAGCAGCCAGATGAGCATGCCCATATTTGCTCGTTTAGGATCATGCTGACGTCTTTAGTCTGCAAGAAATTCTCTCTTCCTCTGACATGGCAGTGTAGAGAGTGAGTTCACTAATGTGGACAGTGTGAGCGCAACACTGCACCTACAAGAGTATTTTGGCCCAAGACCACACCCCTCTCCTTAGGCCTCTTCTGGACTTTGTGGGGAAAGGTGAACAGAAGATGTGCTTAGAAATGACATTAACTCTGCTTGTAGTTGCAGAACCAAGACGTTGATGCGATCACCAGCTTCACAAAGCACCATGCTGAAGCCTTTGTGTTGCCTGCAGGGGCTGTTTCTAAACGAAGCCTGAATAGGGGCTTGATTGCACCTCTTCCCTTGATTACAGAGCAAGATTTCCTGGGGATGCTGCCTGCTGAATGACAGAGGAGCCCGTTGCTCTGTAATTATCACACTTCTAACTGCAGTGGGAACAGATTTTTCTATAGCCCCTCAGCTTCGTTTAAAGCGACAAGTTACTGCAGGATTTATCCTCCACCTGCCCCTTCGGAGCAGCCCAGTTTCGGCTGCATCTAAAGGGACTGCCTAGCCATACTTGCAATCTCCATATCTCCCTGCCAGCCATCCCAAAGTTTGTAATATTAATGGCTAATTTGGCACTTTGCCATGAGCCTGATGGGTGCACTTAATTTGCATATACATTTACATACATTTTGTAATCAGAAACAAATGAACATGACCATAATATTTGCTTCCACTTGCATATTCCTTGATAGATGAATATAAATTGGTTGTTGTTGAATTCACCAGCAATAAACAGCTGCAGACCCTCCATTTGGTCCTCTAGAGCAGCAGAGCACGAGACAGCAGGCCATTCTGGGACACACTTTTGGGCACCCAGATCTTCACTCACCAGTGCAAAACTCTAGAGCTGATGGTCTCCAGGGGCTGTGGAGTAGATATTGCAAGGGGCAAATCTGCTGTTCTATGCCACTTCTTATGCCCCAGCTCTGGCCATTGGGCAGAAACCTGGTAAGAACTCTGCTCATGACTAGATTTTGCAGCAGTTTGGTTTTCCCCATCTCTTTCTCTTGCTCAGTCCTCCTGATCTAAGTTCTGTTGGTTGTATTTAAAATAGTAGTCTTTTTCCAGTCTGGTTGTAATTTTTTGATGCATTGCCAGATAAGCACCAGAGAAAGACGATGTGTTAAGATATTAGTTAATGTTTATAAAGTGCTTTGAAACTCCAAAGTGCAGTTTAAGCACCATTTGTTATTCTTAATAATAAATATTAAAATTGAACAGGAGCTGCAGAATTTCAATTTAGATCCTATATATCCCTTCACAGAAATGGCCTAGGACCCATCTCCCCTCACTAGGCATAGACTGCCGGCAGCTCCAGACCTAGCTGGGTTTGTTTTGTACCCTCTCCTGCTTTTAATGCAGGGGAGCCACAGGGAGATTACAGGGCCCTGTATGGAGTGTGCCATTGATTCAAACAGTGTAGTTGCAATACATGCTGACAGCTATATTCTTCTTGTTTCACTCTTCTGTATTATAGATGACCATGAGGCTACGATCCTTTTCTGCTTGATTGCAGATCAGCTGCAGACCTCAGGCAGCAGACAAGTTATAGCCCTCAGTTAGGCAAAGCTTGAATATCTCTGCTGAAATGAACCAAACTGTGGTTGGTTACAAAGGAGATTGCCATTTGGTGCGAGGTGGAAGTGGTAAAGAGTGAGAACAATGTGTAGACAAGAAGGAGGTGGGACTTGGGGAAAAAAGCAGGATGAAAATGTTACTTTATAAAAGAGTAAGCTATAGTTCACAGAGGCAGTTTAAAGCAGCTGTTCTGTCTTGGTATTTTTTTCTGCCTGATAGTATAAGAGTACAGTTCTTGGCTATCGCAAAGACCAGATCTGAATGGGCTGAGTAAGCTTCTGGTGGACTAAATCTAGCTGGAGTCTGGATACCAGCTTCCTCCATCAGCCCATAGACCAGCCTGCTGGCTCCTGCTCTGTCCCAGAGTGTGCACAGCTGGGATCTAAACTAAAATTTTTGGGCGTTACTAAATAAAGATTTAAATAAAAGTAACTAATAATCATTATGAAAGTGAGCAAAGCCAGAAATTTCTTTTTCCAACTTATGGTTAGGAGATAATTTGATTTGAGAAGGAAGGTTTATTTTCCTTTGGTTTTGCCCTAAAAAAAAAAAAAAAGGAGAAGGAAAAAACAAAAAGAGCTGATCTATTATTTCTGTCAAGGCTTCTGCTGAGCTAGGCAGCCTGTCATGGAGGTCAATCAGCAGTAAATATAGCCCCAAGCAAGACAGCACATGCTGTAGCCTTGCTTTCATCCTTATTCCAGGATGGAGGTGTGCAGACCATTTGCCACAGGGTAATTTTTGTTAAGTTTTGGTGGAAAATGGAGGGAGATAATCCTTCCAGATACTTTGAGAATGCTGGAAACGATGCAACAAAGCTTCAGGGAAAGAAGCAGAGGAGGACCACATCCGTCTGGTGAACTCTGGCACTACTAAGAGAAGATGAGACTCTGCACGTCAACCTCAGCACTGAGTGCTCCTGGGTGCAGGAGAAGGTGGTAATCAATGCAATGAAATGATAGAGTGGCCACCTGTCCTGGGCCAACTTCTGATTTCACTTTACCTCTTGTTCTTTTGCTGACCCACTTTGAACTTGATGGATGGCAAAGCTTCTTTCTCTCCCTATAGAATGCAAGGCAACTGCCGTGTTATTGCTGTCCAGAGACAGCAATGTGACTTTTGGGGTGTATGTGTGTGTCTCTCCCACAATCCTTCATTGCAGACAGGCTCACTGCCATTGTAAACCTACCCTACAGAGCAAAACATTTGCCCTTTTTCTGTTTGTGAACAGGTCCAGGAGCTGTCATCTGGGTGCAAAATAGCCCAAGGGGTGAGGAGGTAGATATGGTTATTTTTGTATTGGGGATTTTGTATTTATGGGATATATTGTATTTGAATGTGTTTGTTCTGAAATGGGGCCGGGACCTGGGTACACTGGATTCTCACACTGTGTTGCTAACAACGTTGCCAGTCGTGCTATGTCAGCTGTCCAGGCCCTGCCTGCATGTACGCTTGCTCACCTCGTTATCCTGAGAGGAGACTAAGTATAACATATAATGAAAGTGGGCTGGGGAAGCAGAACTTGGATGGTCCAGTCATAAGAATATTAGTGCCCAAGAGACTGATTTCTGTTTCTGCCATAGATTTCCTGCATCCCTGGGATGATTTGCTGACAGACTAAAGGATTTAGGATTGAATCAACTGACCTTTCTTTGCAGGGGATATGTACCTGGTTACCCTCGGTGTTATTGGTTTCCATATCTGAAATATGTAGCCAGTGGACCTTCCTGTACTCTAGGTATTAGAAATCCCATGTGCTTCTGTATGACAATGACAGAGATGTGTAAATATCTTAGCAGGACAGGTAAATGATGCTAATTGATGAGCACCCAGTAGGATGACCTGGTTTGATTGTCAGTTTTCCAGGTAGGCTTGCAGTTAGAAATTAAGGTGTCTTTCCTTGTTAAGTGGACATCCTTGAGGAGTGTTCCTCATCTTTCTTTTCAATGGAAATCTCCCAGTTTCCTGCCACTTTGTGCAGTCCCACACTCTGAGTACTCAGACCCTTCCCAGGCTGGGCTGCAGTTGTGTTGGTGAAGACAGAGCCCAACCAGCAGTGTAGCCTCTTCCCTGCTTCCCTGTTTGGTGACATGGAGCAGATGCTGCACTGCAGGGTGCTGAGAGGTGCAATGGGAGAAGGAGAGCTTTTGACTTTTTTTTTTTTTTTTTTTTTGGTATTTGTCCTGTGTGCTCCACTGACTTTCCCCAAATGTCCTCTGTCATGAACCTCAGACGCTGATCAGATGTTTCTCCTTGCGGGGTGACCCACCTCTGCCTACCTGTCTGCATTGGCACTCTCCCTGCTGTGGCTACTGGTTCCAGCCTGCCCCTTTCACTCTCCATGCTCGAGACTTGCCTTGACCTTGTGCTGTCAGGGAAAGCCATGAGAGTATAAAAGGCCACCAGAGCAGAATGGCAGAGTTTGCACTTCCTCTGTTCCTGTATGAATCATTGCATATAGAGCAGGACAACAGAGAAGAAAGCCCATTAGGTTGGTTTTGAGTGCTTAATTACCCCAAAGCTGGCAAGTGTTTTGTGGTTCTGAGGCGATGAAAGGGTAGATAAAATCTTTTTCTTTTCCTGTTAACGCTCTTCAACACAACTCTAACTGCTTATTAGACACAGCAGTTGTATTTGTAGCTGGTCTGCATTTTGCAATGTAGGCCAAGGAAGAAAGGGGTACTTGGCTCTCAGGATTTTGCTCTGAGGTGTAATTGTTCCTCTCTTACTCATAGAATTTGACCAGTGAAGTAACCTGAGTGAATATAATGGACTGGGTTTGGCACTGAGTATTTGACAGAGACCTTTATCAGAAAGGAAGAAACAGTTCATTGGTAGAGGCAAAAATTTGAGCTGTAGGTTAAAACCAGGCTGCAATCTCTAATGCTGCCGGCAGGCCCCCGAGTTTGCTTGGCTGCTGCATTTATTCAGAAGCCTTTCTTAGACTCTGTATTCTCTTGGGTGGATTTTCATTTCTTCTCAGTTTGTTGCCTTAGTACTTGAGAAAAATGACACTGAGTTTTCCAAACCTCTGGTGTGTCTCCACAGGCATGTGTTTGATTTTTCTGGTCTTTCCTGCTGCTTCCATCCTGACAGCTTGGCTTTCATGGTCAGAGTGCCTCTCAGTACCTTTCCCCTCAAGGTAATACAAGAGAAATCCTTGGAGCTAAAGGCAGTTTTGTCCACAGAGGCTGGTCAGAAACCACAGCTGAGGCAGAGGTGGCTAAGCGAGATGAGAGCGGCTTGTGTTGTGATCTGCAAATTTCACAGCTCACTGGCATTTGCAGCTAAATTCCTTCAGCTCGTTTCGACATGTGGCCGAAAATATATTGCTTGTATTCCCCAAAGAATTTTTTTAAATAGGAAGGAAGTGTATGGAATCATTCCTTAATAAATTACTGTTAAAAAAAGAAGGGGGGAAAAAAGGAAAAGGTGAGGTTTGTGAAGAGGAAGGAGGATTAAATTGCTTGTCTAGGACCACCTAAAAGAAAAAGCTGGGAAAGTAGCCAGAATTTCTATGCTGCTGCTTCTGTCTTTCACCTTTTCCTCTGTGACTCCTGTGAGAGCTGCCCTGGGACTCCGTGAGGTAGGAGGCAGGGGGCTGCACAAAGGGACTACCCTGTGTGATGCCTACCAGACCTCTGGTGTAATTGGAGATCTGTGTAGGTCCTTGTTATTCACATAGCTTTGACTTTTAAGGAAGATTACAGGCGATCAATGGACATAAAAAAATATGGATTGGATATATTACCATCGTGAAGCAGTAGCGTTGTTACATCTGTCAGGATAACTAGAGCTAGAGGTATGTTTACATTAGTGTCAAGGATGAGGTGCAGCTCACACAGGCATATCTAGCTGAAAATTTTCCAGCTTGGGTACTGGTAGCTGTGTGGTCACAGCAGCTTGGAAGATAGTCATACAATGATAATGGTATGGATAGACTTATTATTGGGTAGAAGGCCCTTTGAGAAAACATTGGATGCTGCAGAAAACGGCAAAATCCTCTTTCTTCAGAGTTCCTCTAGTGGGCACTATGCTGTTGCAGATCTGATTATATTTTTTTTTCTTCGTTGAAAATGAAAATAAATTAGGGCTCCAATGATGGAATTGTAATATTGGTTACTGGCTTAGGTGTCTCCTAAATTCTCTATTTTCCTTCATGACTTAAACAGAGATGCTCAGCTGTGTCTCAAATTCAGCAATGACCACATCTACAACAGATTTTCAAACCTGATTTTGAACAGGTATGAGACCTATATACCTGTACACTTTATCTCTACTTTGCATCTTACACATAAATGTATCTGTAAGGCGGTCTATTTTTTTACTGCCCTTTTTGTGGCATGTGCAAATGAAAGACGTGTGAAACAACATTTTGACCGGCTAAGACACATCAGAATAAGACAGCTTGGAAATGTTTTCCTCAAGAGAAATGCTGGTTTCACTCAAATCAAAATATTTAGAAAAAAATACTGATTTTGGTGACAGTCTGCAGAAAACCGATGTATTTCTATTTTGTATAATTTCTGGATTCTGACTTTTTTTTAAAGTGTAGTCTGTATCAATTGTGCATATATTTCTAGCTTACTTTATATCTTACTGACATTATTGTCCCTGATAACAGACCTACTACTGATGAGCTGCAATGTATCACAAAAATGTTGAAGTGTTTTAAGGAAGCGGCATATGCTCCCACACTGACTGAAAAGCTTTAATGAAAACGTGTGGACTCTACCCCACTGTGCTACAACTGTGGGAACTGTTAGGCTCAGAAGTGGAGGCAAAAGGAGACCTAAGCATAGGTTAGACTTGACCAGAGACGAGAACAGATTTCCAGCTTGCAGACAGTGAGTGGAGCCTGGAGCACAGGTAGGACAACGAGTCAGATCGATGCCCTCTGAAACCTCCCAGAGGGGAAGAGTGGCCTGAAGCACTGTTATCATTTAAGTTCATTGGAAGTGACAGATCTTTAGGTACTGCTGTTTGTTGAGAGCTCCACTAATGGAAGGGCCCAAGGAATGAGCTTGAGTGGACAGGACTTGAGTGGGTTATTCCCCATTTGACTTCTCAGATGTGCCAGCATCGTTGAACAGCGCAGTCTCTGAACAGCGACAGTGAGGGCAGCAAGGCTGCATATTTTAAAGAAGAACCACAGCTGCTGATCTGAGAGGTTGAGATTGTCAGCAGTTTGGTCTTAAGCTTTTTAGTGTGTAGGATTGAACCTAAGTAGTTTGCAGTGTAGCTGGACCTGAGGACTGGGCAGTGGGCATTCCCAAAGAAGAGCATAACAAACACCTCTCTGCAAGAAATGCTCTTTGAAATGCGTCCAGCCCAAGCTGAATCAGCAAGGCTCTGCCTTTGAAAATCACTTGGGAACTGCACTAGTATGGCATGACAGCCATTCTTGAGCTCTGGGATGTTTTCCCTGTCATTGCCGCTGCCAGTGTGGTGACTCCCAGTTTGCCTGAGGCAAAGGATAGCTAAACCAAAGTACTAAGTAACAGATCCTGTATCTCGGGAGAACAATTGGCTGCGATTTCAGACCTCATTTGTCAATGGTGTTTAATTATAGCCCTGCTACCACTTACAGTGGAGGTCACTGCTTGTGTTGTAGGTCTATTTAATGCTCCCTCTGGCCTTAAAAATCTATGAATCTATAGCCCACTGTTTTGGCACATTTGTAACAGTCTCCACTGGTTTTCTTCCAGAGCTGAAATTGCTTAAGTTTCTTCTGATTACTTGACAAAATGTTGTTGGAAAGCTGACTAAAACAATTTAAGCCACTTTTCAGGTCTGGGAGTGAAACAAAATGTAGGTTTAATCTGTTTTAGTTTCTGTCTTTACACTTGCCCAGTTGTTTTCTCCTTGTGAACAGCTGACTGACTGTGCTGCAGTGTGGGTACATGAACTATTTGAACTTGCAGATAATGTGCCATTAATGAGCTGTTCTCTAGAAAATACATCAAATGTACAGATCATTGTATGATACCTGTTCTTGTACATCTGGTCATGTAAATAGTATTCAACTTAAAATTTGCCTCATACACCAAGTGCTCTTTAGTAAGGTAAAGCCTTCATTCATACTGATGAAAGATGTGCTTAACTAAGAACTAAACCCAAATCTATTTTGATTTGTTGATCTTGTCAGTTTACTTTTCAGTTCCATTTTGAGAAGTGATTCAGGCATCATGGAGCCTTGTGACTGGTTTGGACTTCTAAATAGTAGTTTTGATCATTTTACCTTTGTATTGTATTTATTTCCATCCTTTCTCACCTCTAAAGATTTGGCCCAAAAAGCACATTTCTCTATGAGATTCTTTCCTTGCCTGTGTTTGTCTTTAATAATTTTAGTGATCTGATACTGAACTAAAACCAAGGCCATTCAAATATTTTTTTTAAACTGAGCAAAGAAGGAAAATTAATTGCAAAATCCTGCTTTATTGTGATGTTAAAGTTGTGAATTTCAGAATTAAATGGTAGTACCTGCTACAATCACAATGCCACATGGCATCCATTCAAATGTGCTTCAGGCATCCTGCACTTGAATTGTGTGCAAGGCAGGAAAATAAAAGAGCTAAAATGCTGTCAGGTTAATAATAAATTGTGCATACATGTGGCACATTTCATCAGAGTATTCCTAAGCATCTCACAACTACTGATAAATCAGTCAGCCTTCACATCATTCTACCACACTGTGAGATGCATGTTATCTCCATTTTACTGATGGCAAAACTGAGAGGCAAGCAGAATGTGAATTATTGAAGGGTATCAAGTCAGAAGCTGCCAGAGGTGGGATTGGAATCCAGAATGCCAAATCCTAAGTATTAAACAATATAGTAGTTTATCTAGTTTTATCCAAGTATACTAGAAAAGCTGCAAAACACTGTGCTTTACATTGAATGTGAAGCTAAAAATGGAGCTTTGGATTTTAAGGATTCTTGTGAAATTTTGGTTGATGGAAATTCAAAGAAATTCTTTCAGGTGGAATGGATTACCCAAGAAGTTCTGCCCTTTGTGGCTGTTGTTGCTAACTTTGTCAGCTGAAACCATCTTGAACCAGTTTGTTTCCTATCTCTTGCCAGTGTGCTGCACTGTTTGGCCTATGCTTTATGGATTCCTCTGTTTAGTGTTAATTTATAGACAGTAATAAGGAAAAATAGATTTGTAGCAATAAAACTTTTCGCTGGTTTTGCCCATCTGTGGTTTATGTGCTCTTCAGTATAACTTTTCAAAACAGGGAAGAGGAGATCTGGTTCTTTTAAGTGTTTCCAGTAGAGAGAGGTTTATGATTTTGCCAAAAATACCAAAATGAAACACTAATTCCGAGTCTGTGAATGCTTTACTGAATGTCCCCTTGGATGAAAGGTGACAGGAGAAAGTGTAATGGGGTCTTACATTTCCCTTCCCCTTTGCATTTCTCCAAACTTACCAAGGGGATGCTCTCATGTAACCTTCTCTTCCTGCCCAGTGTTCATTGTCAGTATAGCCAGTGAGTTTTATTGGAAACTTAGCTCCACAGTGGAGTGACTCCAACGAACCACTGAAAGTAGGACTCTTATATGCTGGGTTTCCAGCTGAGGGCTAGATCTGACTTTATGGAAGGTTGTTCATACATGATGGAGACAGAAGAGGTTTTGGTTGGACTTTTTTATTTTGTGTGGTTATTTTGAGAGATTACATGGAAAAATGAATTCCTGAAAAGACCTGGACTTTTAATCTTTGGTTTCTTAGAACAGCTTAGAAAGAACATTTTAGAAGAGTTCTTTCTTCTGTGTGTGTTGCCCTAAAGTGTCTTCTTTAGACACTGAAAATGGTTCCAGTATCTCCCATTTCTAGTGTTACCCATGAAAACAAAGTTGCCTGGTGAACAACAGGCACACAAGTGAGCAGAAAGTTCTGCATGGAATAGAAGATGGTGGCAGATGGGGTATGATGACCTTGTGCTTATTCTGGAAACAGTAACATAATGAGAAGACTTGAGTAGAGGCTCTTCAGCCCAAAAGTGCTCTCATTTTCTGTGTAATCATGATGTGCTACATTTAACCATACTGTCCTGCAACAGATTCTCCGTTTTACTGTATTACATACAGGAGTGTGTGTAGGACTCCTCTGCTCAGGGGTAACTAACAGTTCTGACCTGGAATTTATTACAGAAGCTGTTTAAATTAAATTATTAGAAGCTGTAAGCATCACTTATGGATTATTTTAGTGCAGTGCACAACAGAATTTAATTGTTGGTACTGTGAAGAAGCACATCACTGGAATTTCTTCAGATCTGTAATAGAACTCATCAGCAGAACTAGGCCAGAAGGAAACAGATCTAAACTAACAGGCAATGCCAAGATCAGGAGTGACATTTGTTGGTAGTGCCGTCAAAGTGGATCCCAAGATACAGAAAAGAGAGTGGCCAGTCCAGACTGAGATGTATTGCTAGAGCTATTAGCTCCATGATGGTTGGAGAGTGGTGCCCAGACCTGTGACTGTGTGGATCTTTTCCTTAAATCTTTCTGGCAGTCTTTCATAAGCCAAACCACACCTAAACATCAACACTCCAGCTGTTCCTTCCTCAGAGCAGAAGTATGATGAGTTCATTTTTGTAGCTGCTTATGGCTCTGCTGCTTTTCACTGCTTTTCCTCCAGCCTAATTGTCCCATCTAGGCTCTGCCGGGCTCGTCACTCTGTTGGGAGTAGGAAGGAAGCAGATAGCACTCTGACTTTGGCACTGATCCTTGTTCCTCTTGCCCCCAACCCTAATGTGGTAGATGGAGGAGGCTGATTTCAGGAAGGGGAGGTGGAGTGGGAGAGGTGACAGATGATATGAGGAGAAAGCAGAACTGTCAAGATGATCATGGCTGGCAGGGGAAGAGCCTCTTGGTTGTGACTGGCCAGGCCAGCTTTTGCATGCTGGCACTGGGAGGCAAAGCAGTCTCTCTGAGGCAAAGCTATGGGAGGCTGGGGGCTGGGCTCTGCTGCTGGAGAAAAAAAAAGGGAGTCAGCAAGCGAGAACCCAGTCACGCTGTGTGTTTGAGGTGAGAAGGCTGCCTGAGCATGGAAAACTGATCAGCCTTCAAGGCACCCAGTTGAAGGTAAAGCTGTACTTTCACATTTGCATCCTAGTATTTGTCTTCAGCTAAGTGAAGTATCAATGTCTTTTGAGGATCTGTTCCATAAGCATTTGCTGGGAGGGCTCTAAATCTCCCTCCTTTTGATGTTTGATTCCCTTGCTGGAATTGGCCATCTGATACTAGAGACACACCTCACACCTTCCTAGGCCTCATCAAATACGTCCCCAAAACCTTGTCAGGTATAAGACCAATGCAGTGATGCATTAATTTCTCTTACAACAGTCTTCTCTTTTTCTCATTCCTCCGCTCTTGACTTTGGGGACTGAAGTCTTCTGGGATTTCAGATGTCACTATTGATCCTATTGGGCCCACACATTCCACATATACGAGATCAGAGGAGTTGTAGGAGCTTTGAGTCTCCCTTTCCTTTAATAGGATGACATAAAGATACTGTGTCCTTCTTTCATTTCCCTCCAGACCTTATGACAGAGACCTAGATAGTGGAACACGGCTAACACACTCAAGCTAAACTCATTTCTGAGAAAACACTCATCTCTCTTATCTCCTAGACCATTTGCTCTGAATTGCTCCTGTCTGCCTGAGCGAACTCCTCCTGACCCCTCTCGGATTCAAAGCCCTGCCAGCTTTAAGTGCTCCGTATTTTCCAGGATTAATCATTATATGGGATGACACAACAGGCATCTCTTCTTTATGTGGGAATCTCAGAAAAGAGCAGATGCCCGACTGTCATTCTCCACAAGAATGTGTAAATTGCAAGACATGAGGTAAAAGCTCCATCTGCTGGAACAGTCTTTGAAGGCCCTGTTGGAGACAAGCTCCAGCCTTCTGCTCTCAAATGAGATGGCTTCATTCAGGGCCTCCTATAGCAGACAGGAAAGCAAAGACTAGTGTGGAAAAGACAGTGGGCAGAAAACAGCCAAAGCTGATGTCACTTGTGCTCAGGCAGCATCACAAATGCTGTCTTGATCATCATTGGTACTGGAGCCAGGTCTAGTGGTTTCTAAGGTGATTGCCAAGGTTCTGCCTCAAACCTTGTCAGGAGTAGCCCAAAGTTGACTGGTATCCAGCAAACCAATGATTATGTGTTGTGAGACTGCACGCTGCTGAGTGATCTAGAGTCGGTAAGAAGATGGTCGGCACTGCATTTGAGACAATGGAAAATGTCTTTCCATACTGGTATGGACAAAGGCTGTGAAGTGTAAGATCTTGTGATAAAACAGTACTAATGCTCACTAACTAAGGACCTGTTACATCCTAGTCATCTGGTGTAGTAGCATCATGCAACCCAGGGCATATTAAGGTGCTGTTAAGTGCTCAGAAGCGGTTAAGAGTTTCAGAGACTGGAGATCAAGATATTAAGTATAGCTTACAGGATGTCACATGGTCCAACCAAAATTACTATAGTAATAAGTAGGCCTCTTTGACCATGCTAGACCTCTTTGCCAGCATCAGTTGAGTAATACCCTGTGCAAAATGACTGGAGAAGGGATTTCAGTTCCTCCTGTAGGACAGAATATGTCTATAGTAATTACTTCTGGCAAGATTTGATTGCTTTATATGTGTCATGCATTTCCTGAAGGAGATCCTGTAGGGCATGAAATTATAAGGAACAGTCAAAACCAAATGTGACTCTGAAGAACTACTGAAAGGTGGCAGCATGGCGTTTACCACATTTTTAACAGAGAGATATATTTAGGCATTATTAGAGGGGATTGGCCATGGTGGTCTTGCAGATGGCACTGGACGTCCCAAACAGTATGGCTATGTCTGCCATGGGGGCAAGGTGCTACCATGGAGTATCAGACATCAGAGATGCAAAGAGGTTCAGACCAATCCTGAATGTTTTCACTTGAGACATTGTAGCACAGCACAGGACTGCATGTTCTGAAATACCAGAAGGCCCAACTTGTGCTTTCTAGGGTTTTGCATTTTGTCATTAGATTGCAGTAAATACAGTTCTCAGATCAATAGGCTTTACTTTCTTAGCAACCTGAATATCATGCCAAGAAGTTCAGTGAGATATTAGAGGATAGCAGTTGTCTTCTTCCCTACTAATACAGCCCACACACATTAGACACCTGCAAATTTGCAGTGGCGATTAGGAGCACTTTCAGAGTTTAGTGAATAAATCTTTGTGGAGACAGCTTTATCCTCTTTTGTAAATCACAGTATGGCTGTAGCTATCTGACCAATTTAATATTTTATATCTTTTTCCCCATTCTTTTTCAGGGTGTCACTCACAGGGAAGCTTGCTCCCAATAGAAGTGGGTGTTGCTTTCTCTGGGAGTCATAGAAGAGACTATGTAGGAGTGAAGCAGCAGCTCATGGTACATTACACCAAACAATAAGGGAGGTTGTTTCCCTGTTCTAGGTCTGAAGGAACCTAGCAGATGCATATATAATGTCTTCTGTGAAGTTTAGGATAGCGAAGTGGACCTTTATCCACTGACATCTCCAAGCTCAAGACTGGCTCACAGTTCTTGCATACCATGACCCAGTCTGTAGGACATACCTTGGAGTGGTGCTGTAGACCTCAGCATTCCTAACACAAGACCTCTTTTTTTTCTCCTTACTCTTCATGTTAGTGTGTGTGGGTTCATCCAGCATTCAGCATTTGAAGCAGAAGAACGTTCTACTTCCCCCAGTAGATAGACGCTACAACAGTTACTCTTTCACACATAACAAGCAATTAAGTTCATGGACATTATGACTGATAGGCAATATCCTCCTCTTGGATAGCTTCTTTTTCTCTAGTTATTTACAAGTGGGGATTAAACAGTATTACACTGGGAAGAAGGAATCAGTGCCTTTCAAATGGTGCTGTGCAGAACTGATACTATTTGTTAGGCTTCACCTCTGGCCTTCTGCAGCATGGCTGAGGTCAATATGTTCTGTGTAGGCTCCATAAAAGCAAGGGCATCACATCTTTCCACCTCAACATTTTATGGCTAATCCTGGAGAAAAAGAATGTTCCTCATTGTCCTCCCGATAGTGACAATGGTCATGACCATTCCAGGACAATATCGCTGTAAGGCACAGAAATCCACTTGAGCTATCTGCAGCAGTGAGTAATGTGCTCTCAGAAGGAGGTGAAGCTACAGTAATGTCCTGGAATAGAAAGCTGTCAGGCTGGTCTGCATAGTGTTTCTGCTTGTTTTACGGAGCTCTGTTGCGGCACGGCTGATAAGCAATATGTCCATATAATGTTATATTATATAAACAGCTAGGGAGATGTACTCAGTTGCTCTCTCACTGGGAAGTCATCAGGATCTGGATGCAGTGTTATTAACCCTGTTGCTCTACGCCTCCAAGCTGGCAAGCTTCCTCACCAGACTTCTGATATCCAGCAACTGGTGACTGCTGAAAAAGTCCTTATAAATGTTCTTCTGTACATTCTCCTAATACAGATATTTAATGACAGGCTTGTTTAGAAGGGAAGATACCATGTGCTCCATCTGCTGCTCCATATACTGCCTGTGCTAGGTTTCTATTGGCTTAATTTTTGCAACTGTGTAGTCTTCTATTACTTCCTCGTGTATGCTGCCTAATATCCAGGATTAGGTGGTACAAGGCTATGATTTTCCTGATCACCTTTTACCAAATGACAATAGGTTGTCACACTTGTCTAGATGTCCCGTTGGCCCCCATCCTTCTCCCATCTTATGTGGATATATACCAGAATGACCTGCACATAATATTCCTTGTTGAGTGGCTGCTGTGCATGACAGATGGGAGGTGAGTGGCTGAATATGACTACCAGTTTGCTTCTTACAGATTCAGGAGATTTTCATGCAAGCCAACAAGTTCTCATCCAGGAAGAGGTACTTCTCACAGTATGAGTTTTAAATAGGAGCTGCTTAAAGTGATCTGAACCTGTGCAAGCCCCTGGTAAAAAAGATGGCTCCTACATGCTGTTGTTGAAACATGCTGGATTAATATTCAGTTCTTGGGGTTCACTTTGCAACAATATCAACGTATCATGTACTTATGCAGTTACATCCAGTCATGTATTCTGTTTTAAATTCAATATTACCAGTATTAGTAATCCTTCAGGATCTACATTATACTGACTCTTTTTCATTAGAGACTTAGCTTCTACCTGAAACCTCAATGTCTGCTTTCTAAAATTTGGTTTGAAGCAGCATTAGACTGTACTATATTTGAACGTTTCTTCTTGTGGATGTCCCGTGATACAAAGACGTATCTTCAGCTTTTTCAGGTGTATCATGCAGTATTCAGCTGCAAAAAAATGGTACTGAAACTCCAACTTTATTCCTACTGTGTCCTTGGGGTTCTCTGCAAATTATTATCTGTGCTGTTCTTCTCAAACTTGCCTTCCTCTGTGGAGAGGAAAAGAGTACATCTCTTGGACCGCCTCTCTGTGTATTTATGTCTATATCCAGCCCATGAAGGATACACCATTCTGAACCACTTAGAGGTTATATCCAGCTCTGTTTAAATGTGTGGGCTGTTCTGCATATTCAGGTACATTTCACCAATTGTTGCATAGGTTTCCATCCTTGAAGACAGTAAAAACCTGGCTAGTGAAAGTCCTGAGTAACCTGCTCTAGTTTGACCCTGAGGGAGTCGGGGGCAGGGGACAGAATAGATGGTCTCAAGAGGTCCCTTCAAACCTTATCTACTCTGTGGTTCTGTGAACTTGGAAGCAGATCTTAGTGCCTGTTTCTGTGTCATGTTGTGAGGTGTCATTACAGAATAATAAATTTTCTGTCTTGTTAAACATTATGTCTTTGAAAAGGTAGCTAGGTCAGATGCCAGTTCAGGAATACCATCCTTCAGTGACTCCCTGATATAGCTGAAATGCTTTTCTCCTACAGCCCTGAAAGGCTACTGCTTCCCAATCAGTTCCAGTGGGATCCAAAGGCATATTCTTGAGGAATAGAGGACAGATATTACCCTTTTAGTAACTAGAGGGCATAGAAAAGAAGGTACAGTCCCTCTTCTAAATCCCTCAGCAATAGCGCTTATGACCATCACTGAAATCCATAGATGAATTTTGTCTTTGCTCCCTAGTGGTTATTGTTTTGTTTCAGGGCTGTGTCTCCCTAGTGAAGGAAGTTTTTATTAGCTCGTTAAGTATGGGACTGATTCCTCTCCTGGCAGTGAATGAGGCTCTGTAAGATGTTATCAGAATAAGCTAAACAGCTTTCATGCTGCAGTTCATGCTGCAGTTATGGGCCCTGAATTGTTTGGGGAATAAGAGAGGGCTGTGGCTGTCCATGAC